>SNQJ01S0054933.1:57407-73998 GCA_010110895.2 Picea sitchensis | reverse complement strand
TTTCCTTCATGTCCAAATAACTTCATCAATCTTGTGGTCCAAAACCCATGACTAGGGTTGACATCAATGACAACAACCAATCTTCCAACAATTGGTTGTTATAACATATGTATGAGGCATTTCTTTTGTTACTTTGTTAAGACACTTCATTGATGATATCTTATGATATATGGTGTATGCCATGATTGAGACATATCATGAGTGATATGGTACATGGTCAAGGAACAACTCAAGGTCTTGATGCAAGGTTGTTATGGTACATGGTTTTGTACATGGTTGATGCTTTGGTACATGCCACATGGTTCTGGTATGTGATTGAAGTATATAGTTGGTTGCATATAATTGATGATATGGTATAGGTTTTGGTGCATGATTGATGCATGGTATGGCACATGTTTTGCTACATGGTTGATGCATGGTATGGTAAAGGTTTTGGTACTCATTTGATGCATGATATGGTACAAGTCTTTGGTACATGGTTAAGACACACAGGTTGATGATGGTATATCATTTATAGTGACAAAGACAGTGGTAGTTACAAGTTGATGTGACAGTGACAATGATAGGTTGATGTGACAGTGACAGGGACATGTTGATGAGACAGTGACAGTGAAATGTTGATTGATGTATCAATAATAGTGGCAGTGACAATATCAACGGTAGTGACAGGTTAAGTCTACACTTATATTTCAGGGCAGTAGAACGAGGCAAGGAAAGGGGTTTGTAACCTCCTTCCAATTGGAGCCATAGAACACAAGGAGTTGGAGCTTGTAAATTAGGGGGTCATAACCTCGTTCTATTTGGAGCAAGAGAATTCAGGGAGATGGAGCTTCCTTCGGGTTGGAGCCTGGAAACTAGGGGGTTGGAGCCTCCTTCCAATTGTAGCTGGTAAATTGGGGAGTTGTAGCTTCCTTCTTGTTGCAGCCTGCAAATAGGGGGTTGGATCCTCCTTCCAGTTGGAGCTGGAGAATTGGGAAGTTTGTTCTTCCTATGGATGTATTCTTTTAATATATAAGGAATCATTATGTGGTTTTATCCCATTTGGTTAATTTCCACATAAATTCTTGTGTATTGTGCATTTGATGTGATGTTGTTGAATGGTATTGCTTATATGCTCATGTTATATTGAATGCATAAGTGAAAAACTATTGAATATTGTTGATAAATTTAAATTTTATATATATTTTGATCGAAAGTGGTAAAAAGTGCTCATACTGATTCAACTCCCCCCCCCCNGATGTTGTTGAATGGTATTGCTTATATGCTCATGTTATATTGAATGCATAAGTGAAAAACTATTGAATACTATTGATAAATTTAAATTTTATATATATTGTGATCGAAAGTGGTAAAAAGTGCTCATACTGATTCACCCCCCCCGCTCTCATTATTCCAACAAACCAAAATTCTTAATTTAATTTCCATCCTTAGCTTGGAAATTGTGTTACAGATTTCTCATAAACCTAGGAACCTCCTCACTCGACAATGTTAGAAACAACTTGTCCTTCAATCCTTTGAGCATGGGTTTATCATACCATAATGAACAAGGGAACCAAATAGAGACTCTTTGCTTGACACTAAAAATTAGTAGAATTTGTCAAGTTTTTTTGTTAACTCTTTGCTTTGAACTTGAATGATTTGAATAATGGATGAATATCATGAACCCCTCACCATGTTCTTCCTGTAGTGTCCCAAAATAAGAGGCAATATGACACTAGCTCATATGGAAACTGAAATCTAAAATTATTGGTGAAATTCCTAGAATTAACAACCCCTCCACCTGACGATCAGTAACCCCCAATGGGGTGCTCAGAATTCCAAGCTCTTTTGAGTTTATACCTGCACTAATAAAATGAATTTATGAAGTAGTGCAAGGGAAAAACAAGAAAGTTGGGCTTGAATGTCATTGAACTTGATTTTGAGATGTGTTGACCATGTATCCATGGCAGGGGAAAACACTAAGGATATTCAATGCAAATACTTTACTAGTTATCCCAAAACTCCTAAGGCCAAATAAATGAAGGGAACATTGACAAAATTTAGGCACCATTGTACTCAACCCTACTTGAAAATTGATTGGTCATGGGTATATACATTACTTAAGTTTCTCACAAAACAATACTATATTCATATAATCGAGAAATGGGAAAGTAACATTATGCATATAAAGAAAGGGAAAAGAGTATATACAAACCTACCCTAATATATACAAACAACATCACTCCAACCTACTAAAAGAAAAGTTTCATATAGCTCTTGTGTACAAGCAATTGCATTTTCTCACCATTTAGATCGGTGCTTTGAAAGAAAGTATTCATCAATCACTTGGTCAATTAAAGGAGTGGGGAAGTTATATTTGGGACAAGATTGATTGAGTTCACGAAAGTTAGTGAAAATACAGATGGTGCCCTGATTTTTGTTAACATGAATAGGATTAGATACCCAAGATGTATAGGCGATTAGGTAGATAAAAATAGTTGTGTGAAATTTATCAATGTTTGTTTTAACTGTTCGGGATTTTGTGGGATGGATAGGCCATTATTTCTACCAAATAGGTGATGCATCCAATCATGTGTCAATGTGGTGCTGAAGAATATGCATATCTAGGTCGAGCATTTCAAAATATGACCAAGAAAAAACATCATGAAACTCTTGGCATAATGCTTTGTAAGCTAAAATCTCTTCAAGGGAACATGTAGTTCTAGGAAGTATATTTGCAGTGATGTTGGGGGTGAGGAAAATATCAATACTTGATGGTTGGAGAAATTTTAAGCATGTTTCATTCCTTGAAAGCATCTAGGATAGGAACAAAAATTTTGAACCAATCTATGTATCCATGCGGGATAAAATCCTTAGCCTCAATGGTATACTAGTCTGAATGTGTGAAAGTGTCCTAAGGAAGCAAGTAAGAACGATGGTGTAAATCATATCAAGGATAGTTTGGGGTAGTCATGGCCTCTATAATGTCTTCATCAAATTGGAAGATGTGAGTGACTAGAAGGTGAGGTTTCAAGGAAGATTATCATGGTGGGAAAAGGAAGGGATGGGTTACCATTGCAACTAGTAGCAACACCATGCAATGCCTCTTAACCCTCAAGTTAAGAGTCCAACCCCAATGTACTGACCATTAACCCTTAAATTGAACCACAAACAAAACATAACCTTAACTTCCAAAATAAACTATTAACTTCAAAAATGAAAAATACATTCACACCGTAAACAACACAAAAATATAGATAAGAACCATTCAGGTAGGGTAACACCAAAAAATACTTTGTATGGAAGGAATCACTCCATAATCCATGATTGCTACAATGCAATAACATCTAACCTATCTCAATAAAATGATATTCAATGTATATACACTTGCTCATGAGTACTTATAGGGGTATATACCAACTACCCTTCATTATTATATTATTTCCTCTGACCACCTAGTGGGCCTATTCCAGTCCCCCCCCCTCCTTCTTCATCCTTTTTAATTTGTATTGATCTTATCTCCTCGATGCCTTGTAGCCTAGTTTCTTTCAATTATTTTGAAATGAATAAGTAAGATGAACCTCCATGTTTCACTCTCTTTATTATGGCTCAATTTCATTCATTTTGGCTTATGTCGATGTTGACTTTTAATAGGTTTTAAAATTGCTTACTTTTCAAATTTTCTCCAACTTGAAAATAAAACCCTTTATTCCCTTGAATTTTCCCCAATTCACAAATTTTGTCACTTCCTCAACTATTATTTTCTTTTGGTTTCGAGTTTCTTATCTTTTTCTTTAGTTTGATTTCACTTTATTTTTTATTGAGGTTTCTTTTCCTTTAAATCCAAGTCCTTCTGTTTGAACTCTTCGAACTCTCTTTTTCCCATCATCTTTATTTGTTTAAAATCCCCCCCCTCTAATTTTCAAGTTAGGCCCGACTATCAAATCAAGCCCCTTTTAATTTTTCTCATGTTCTCCTACTCCAATTTTGAACTCAGGACCAACTTAAAAATCAGGCCCCCTCTATTCTTTATTCAAGTGGTCATTTCTTTTTCAAATTTGAATTATACTTATTGTTCAAACTTACATCCCGATATTTAGATAGATCCCAATTTCCAAGTTGGGCCCTTCCCTCCATTTCGATAATCGAACCTCTTCCTGATTTTCCAATTAGAAGTCTTATTACCTTCAAACTTTCCTTCCCCTTGATCCTCAAATCAATCCTAACTTCAAAATTGGGCCCTAACCTTACCTCCTTTTGTTGAACCTTATCCCAATTTTGAGATTGCAGCCCGATCTCCCAAATAGGCCCTCCTATCAACATTCAAATTGTTCAAACTTTTAGTCTTTTGTTAGAATGATGTTTGTTATATTACCTCCTCTTAGAACTTTAGGTTGTACCTTTTTTAAGCTTGATTCTTCAATAAACTCAATTTTTGAATCAGACCCTCCCATCATCAAGGCTCCTAAAATCTTGGTACAATTTGGCGATCAAGCCCAATTTCCAAATCGGTCCTTCCCCATTGTACATTAGTGAGAAGGGGTCCCAATTTTGAAATTGGATTTCTATTCCACCAAACTTTTGTTCACTTCTTTGATATTTTTGAGCCTCCATGCAACCTTCAAATTCTACTCCCAAACGAGAAGTCTCTCTTTCAAAAATATTTATATTTTGATTGCAATCGACCCGATTTCAAATTTATCGAACCTCCTTTCCACTGAATGCTCATAACTCATCCCGATTAGGTAATCATATTGATCCTAAAATTGGACCTCCTCTTCACAATATTTCTTTGAACTATGTATGTTTTGGCCTAATTTCATAATCAACGCTAATTACCAAATTGGGGCCTCCCAAATCAAAAATTTTGAGCATGTTTCCTTCCTTGAAAGCATCTAGGATAGGAACAAAAGTTTTGAACCAGTCTTAGTACCCATGCGGGATAAAATACTTAGCCTCCATGGTATACTAATCTAAATGTGTGAAAGTGTCCTAAGGAAGAAAGTAAGAACGATGGTGTAAATCATATCAAGGATAGTTTGGGGTAGTCATGGCCTCTATAATGTCTTCATCAAAGTGGAAGATGTTAGTGACTAGAAGGTGAGGTATCAAGGAAGATTATTATGGTGGGAAAAGGAAGGGATGGGTTACCATTGCAACTAGTATCAACACCATGCAATGACTCTTAACCCTCAAGTTAAGATTCCAACCCAAATGTAGTGACCATTAACCCTTAAATTGAACCACAAACAAAACATAACCTTAACTTCCAAAATAAACTCTTAACTTCAAAAATTAAAAATACATCCACGCCGTAAACAACACAAAAATATAGATAAGAACCATTTAGGTAGGGTAACACCAAAAAATACTTTGTATGGAAGGAATCACTCCATAATCCATGCTTGCTACAATGCAATAACATCCAACCTATCTCAATACAATGATATTCAATGTATATATACTTGCTCATGAGTACTTATAGGGGTATATACCAACTACCCTTCATTATTATATTATTTCCTCTCACCACCTAGTGGGCTTATTCAAGTCCCCCCCCCCTCCTTCTTCGTCTTTTTTAATTTGTATTGATCTTATCTCCTCGATGCCTTGTAGCCTGGTTTCTTTCAATTATTTTGAAATGAATAAGTAAGATGAACCTCCATGTTTCACTCTCTTTATTATGGCTCAGTTTCATTCATTTTGGCTTATGTCGATGTTGACTTTTAATAGGTTTTAAAATTGCTTACTTTGCAAATTTTGCTCCAACTTCAAAATCAAGCCCTTTATTCCCTTGAATTTTCCCCAATTCACAAATTTTGTCACTTCCTCAACTATTATTTTCTTTTGGTTTCGAGTTTCTTATCTTTTTCTTTAGTTTGATTTCACTTTATTTTTTATTGAGGTTTCTTTTCCTTTAAATCCAAGTCCTTCTGTTTGAACTCTTCGAACTCTCTTTTTCCCATCATCTTTATTTGTTTAAAATCCCCCCCCTCTAATTTTCAAGTTAGGCCCGACTATCAAATCAAGCCCCTTTTAATTTTTCTCATGTTCTCCTACTCCAATTTTGAACTTAGGACCAACTTAAAAATAAGGCCCCCTCTATTCTTTATTCAAGTGGTCATTTCTTTTTCAAATTTGAATTATACTTATTGTTCAAACTTACATCCCGATATTTAGATAGATCCCAATTTCCAAGTTGGGCCCTTCCCTCCCTTTCGATAATCAAACCTCTTCCTGATTTTCCAATCAGAAGTCTTCTTACCTTCAAACTTTCCTTCCCCTTGATCCTCAAATCAATCCTGACTTCAAAATTGGGCCCTAACCTTACCTCCCTTTGTTGAACCTTATCCCAATTTTGAGAATGCAACCTGATCTCCCAAATAGGCCCTCCTATCAACATTCAAATTGTTCACTTTTAGTCTTTTGTTAGAATGATTTTTGTTATATTACCTCCTCTTAGAACTTTAGATTGTACATTTTTTAAGCTTGATTCTTCAATAAACTCAATTTTTGAATCAAACCCTCCCATCATCAAGGCCCATAAAATCTTGGTACAATTTGGTGATCGAGCCCATTTTCCAAATCGGGCCTTCCCCATTGTACATTAGTGAGAAGGGGTCCCAATTTGGAAATCGGATTCTCGTTCCACCAACCTTTTGTTAACTTCTTTGATCTTTTTTGAGCCTCCATGCAACCTTCAAACTCTGCTCCCAAACAAAAAGTCTCTCTTTCAAAAACATTTATATTTTGATTGCAATCGACCCGATTTCAAATTTCTCGAACCTCCTTTCCACTGAATGCTCATAACTCATCCCGATTAGGTAATCATATCGATCCTCAAATTGGATCTCCTCTTCACAAGATTTCTTCGAACTATGTATGTTTTTTCCTAATTTCATAATCAACACTAATTACCAAATTGGGGCCTCCCAAATCAAAAATTTTGAGCATGTTTCCTTCCTTGAAAGCATCTAGGATAGGAGCAAAAGTTTTGAACCAATCTATGTACCCATGCGAGATAAAATTCTTAGCCTCAATGGTATACTAGTCTGAATGTGTGAAAGTGTCCTAAGGAAGCAAGTAAGAACGATGGTGTAAATCATACCAAGGATAGTTTGGGGTAGTCATGGCCTCTATAATGTCTTCATCAAAGTGGAAGATGTGAGTGACTAGAAGGTGAGGTATCAAGGAAGATTATCATGGTGGAAAAAGGAAGGGATGGGTTACCATTGCAACTAGTATCAACACCATGCAATGACTCTTAACCCTCAAGTTAAGATTCCAACCCCAATGTAGTGACCATTAACCCTTAAATTGAACCACAAACAAAACATAACCTTAACTTCCAAAATAAACTCTTAACTTCAAAAATGAAAAATATATCCACACTGTAGACAACACAAAAATATAGATAAGAACCCTTCAGGTAGGGTAACACCAAAAAGTACTTTGTATGGAAGGAATCACTCCATAATCCATGCTTGCTACAATGCAATAACATCCAACCTATCTCAATACAATTATATTCAATGTATATATACTTTATCATGAGTACTTATAGGGGTATATACCAACTACCCTTCATTATTATATTATTTCCTCTAACCACCTAGTGGGCTTATTCCAGTCCCCCCCCTCCTTCTTCATCTTTTTTAATTTGTATTGATCTTATCTCCTCGATGCCTTGTAGCCTAGTTTCTTTCAATTATTTTGAAATGAATAAGTAAGATGAACCTCCATGTTTCACTCTCTTTATTATGGCTCAGTTTCATTCATTTTGGCTTATGTCGATGTTGACTTTTAATAGGTTTTAAAATTGCTTACTTTTCAAATTTTTCTCCAACTTGAAAATCAAACCCTTTATTCCCTTGAATTTTCCCCAATTCACAAATTTTGTCACTTCCGCAACTATTATTTTCTTTTGGTTTCGGGTTTCTTATCTTTTTCTTTAGTTTGATTTCCCTTTATTCTTTATTGTGGTTTCTTTTCCTTTAAATCCAAGCCCTTCTATATGAACTCTTCGAACTCTCTTTTTCCCATCATCTTTATTTGTTTAAAATTCCTCCCCCCCACCTCTAATTTTCAAGTTAGGCCCGACTGTCAAATCAAGCCCCTTTTAATTTTTCTCATGTTCTCCTACTCCAATTTTGAACTCAAGACCAACTTAAAAATCAGGCCCCCTCTATTCTTTATTCAAGTGGTCATTTCTTTTTCAAATTTGAATTATAGTTATTGTTCAAACTTACATCCTGATATTTAGACAAATCCCAATTTCCAAGTTGGGCCCTTCCCTCCCTTTCGATAATCGAACCTCTTCCTGATTTTCCAAAAATAAGTCTTCTTACCTTCAAACTTTCCTTCCCCTTGATCCTCAAATCAATGCTGACTTCAAAATTGGGCCCTAACCTTACCTTCCTTTGTTGAACCTTATCTCAATTTTGAGATTGCAGCCTGATCTCCCAAATCGGCCCTTCTATCAACATTCAAATTGTTCAAACTTTTAGTCTTTTGTTAGAATGATTTTTGTTATATTACCTCCTCTTAGAACTTTAGGTTGTACCTTTTTTAAGCTTGATTCTTCAATAAACTCAATTTTTGAATCAGACCCTCCCATCATCAAGGCTCCTAAAATCTTGGTACAATTTGGTGATCGAGCTCGATTTCCAAATTGGGCCTTCCCCATTGTACATTAGTGAGAAGGGGTCCCAATTTTGAAATCGAACTCCCGTTCCACCAACCTTTTGTTCACTTCTTTGATCCTTTTTGAGCCTCCATGCAACCTTCAAACTCTGCTCCCAAACGAGAAGTCTCTCTTTCAAAAATATTTATATTTTGATTGCCATCGACCCGATTTCAAATTTCTCGAACCTCATTTCCACTTAATGCTCATAACTCATCTCGATTAGGTAATCATCTTGATCCTCAAATTGGACCTTCTCTTCACAAGATTTCTTTGAACTATGTATTTTTTGGCCTAATTTCATAATCAACACTAATTACCAAATTGGGGCCTCCCAAATCAAATGTTGGTGAAAAGGTTTCCCAAATCTCAAATCACCCCCTTATTTCAAACTCTTTTTACTTTTTTTTTTAATGTTTTGAATCCAATACCTAAAAGCATAATTATGTATCAGTGACTTGAACAATCACCTTTTCAAACTTTAGTAATAAGAATGATTTTTGAAATATGAATTAAAGTTCGAGTATAAGATGTCTCATGGTTCGATTAGTAGACATGCTAAAATAGTAGATTGTTTCCCTTAATAACACTCAAGGCCACAAAAGAATGTAGAAATGTTAAAGTTTGAACATTTAGGGGTATTTGTATCATAGTTTACAATATCAATCGTCCTAGACACAATTTTTTATTTTTTTTTCCAGTTCAAATTTACATTGAGAATTCGCATTCAAAAGATGCAATTGATTCTCCCATTGAAATAGCATGCACCTCAAGTCGAGGTTGTGTTGAGTACACAACACACACTGAAATTTTGGGTACCACTTTTGTTTGATTTCGCAAGTAATTTTTAGCATTTTTTATTTGGCTAATTTTATGCATTTCATGTAGTTTAGTAGTCATCATTATTTTTTAGAAAACCCCGAAAACAATATTTATTCTTCTATGTCCCAAGGTTAATTTTGAACTAAAAAAGGTTTGTATCGGTGAAGTCAAACTACTTCCATTGCTAGGCTAAAAGTTGTTTTTTGCATTGATATGAAATATTTTTGAACCACTGATATGAAATTTTATTCGAGCGCCAATGGTAAAGTTTTTTAGATCGTCGATGGAAAAGGTAAGTTAAATCATTGATGAAATTTTTTGGAAGTGTTGATGAAAAGGGTAAGTTTTTGGAACCACTAATGAAAGATATTTTTGGTGTCGAAGGAAAAGTTATTTCACTCACTAATGAGAGAAAGTTATTGCAGGAACCGACGAGGAAATTTGAATGTGTCAATATGAAAGTCTTTAAACTCATTGATACAAAAGTTATTTGGGGTGCCAATACAAAGGATATCATTTCACCAACAAGTGGCCATTGGACAACTTTTTAAGTTCTGTATTTTGAAGAAAATGAAAGTTGTTTTTGCACCAATGGTGAGTTTCATTGCATGTCCAAAGTTTCTCTCACCACTAATAAAAACCAATCAGCATACTTGTTGTGCACAATTCTCAAGGTAGGTATGATCACTCAATCACATTCACTTTGACATCATTGTCTTAAAAAACGTTGCTAAAAGGAAAGTGTTGAGTGACCATTGAAGAAGTAAATCTATTGGTCATTAATATGATGATTTGATGGTTAGGATGTCCAATCGCCATTTAATTTTTGGGATTGGGTGAATCTAATCTGTTTTTAGAGAGATTTTGTCATCATAACACCAAGATTTGGTCCATTTGTTATACAATTTGAATCCTTCAACCAATTGAACCATGTTGAGTATGAATTAAGCTTAGACTTTGTGAAATTCAAGTGTTGTTCACAAAACTCAAAACCTATAAGAGCTTGGTTTGAAAGATAGAGTTATTATTTCCAGTGTGACTGATTGTGTGTGGTAATATTGTTGTGTTTGTCGTGTCCCCGCATGTAGGAAACATAATCATGAGCCAAGGTGGATTGTGGGCATTAGTTCCCCTAATTCAATTTATTGTTTTTCCCATTTGCCCAACATGGATAAGTTACTAAAATTGAATTGTTAACTAGGTCTATGAATTTTAGATGATGAATTTGGACCAAAGGAATGTTTTCGAATCTTTATTTCAATGATATGACTATTAATTCAAAATTCATCTAATATTTGTTTAATTTAGCAGAACTTCCATTAAACATTTATTAATCTAATAAATTGTGCATCATGCTTATGGATTCAATGTTTTTGGATACAATTTTTTTATTTATGTTGGTTTGAATTGATTATGGTGCATGAAACATGCCACCAAGAAGAACCCCTATGATAACTCCAACTAAGTCTCCAAAGGCAAAGGAATGTTTCAGAATCTTTGTTTCAATGATATGACTGTTAATTCAAAATTCATCTAAGATTTGTTTTATTTAGCAGAACTTCCATTAAACATTTATTAATCTAATAAATTGTGCATCATGTTTATGGATTCAATGTTTTTGGATAAAATTGTTTTATTTATGTTGGTTTGAATTGATTATGGTGCATGAAACATGCCACCAAGAATAACCCCCATGATAAATCCAACTAAGTCTCCAAAGGGAAAATCTAAAGAAACAGGGGAGGGTTCCTAAAAGAAGCCAGTATAGGTTGAGGATCCATTAGAAGAATCTTTTCTTGTAATTCAGATCCCTATACTCGAGGAGTATCTACCACAACCAATATTCAAAGACATAGAAGCAAGCATATGAACTTAAACCCCTTTCCCAGGGTGGAATGAATTTTATTTGAAGTTAAGAAAAGAAGAATATCCAGAGGTGATACCTCATATTGATCCTATGGTTAGGGAAATTGATGATGAAGTCTTCATGAATATCATAAAATATTGTCCGCACTTTGTTGGAGAAAGAGCACCAGTCTTCGCTTGTCCTGAGGCCATTGTGTGGATTATAGACTAGACTAATTTAAAGAAGAGTATGGTTGTAGATGAGAAGGGTGAATGTGTGGGCTCGTTCCTAACTGAGAATTTGAGAGGTATTATATGTTTCCAAAACCTGAAGTCATGCTAGTTACTCATTTCATGAATGATTTTTATGAAAACAATGATGTGGAAAATACTTTAGCAAGATGGTGGAGGGAAGATAAAAGGTTCTTTCATAAAAATACTATTTGGTATGCTATTATAAATTTGAGAGAGCCTTACATGTATATTATGGCTTTGTTGTGTCAATTGTATGGAGAGAGAAATTGTTCTCGGTTCACATATACATGGGTACCATTATCTTACATAGTAAACAAAACATGAGCATTATTTAATTGAGCGACGTTTTTTTCTAACCAACTTAATATTATGATTGAAGGAGTACATGAGGATAAGGAAAATCCTAGTGTTGGGCCTACCTTTTATATGGCTTTGTATTTATTGGATGTTTTATGTAATACAAATACACATGCATGTATTAACTTTAGTTGGCATTATTCAGAGGCCCATGTACATTTCTATTGTCATATTTTATGGGACAATAAATACAAGAGGTCATATACAAACATTTGTGACTTTTTCTTGGTACAATTGTATTACCTCATTTTCTATAGAGAATGCCCCAGATTACTTGATGATGCAAAGAAGCTTATAAGTCATATCAGTAATTGGTATGTGCAACAAGACCTAACTCACATAAGGATTTATGGTGCAACTACAACACCTCATATTTTGTTCGAGTATGTACCAAATAGGCCTTTTGTGGGCAAAACATCCTATCAGACATTTCTACAAGGACTAAATGCTTCATTATTAAAAGAATAAAAGAAAAATATATTTATCCCTTTTGGTTTCAAGCTAAGTCATCATTTCATAAAAGACCCCAAGAACGCAAGGCAAGAAGCATCCAGTGATCTTGAGTACAGATTCCTGCTTGGGAAATTTAGAAGGCATGACCCCAAAGTCCCGATGGCTAAGCACCATGATTTAATATCTTTAACTTAGCCATATAGTCATGAGTGATGGGAAGATGAATTATTATTTAAAAATTCTCATGATTGGGATTAGCTATTGTGAGAGTTGAAAGAGAAGTGGAAGAATCTAGAAGGATGGAAGAAATTAGGTTGAAAGAAGAAGCAAAGTTTAAGGTTATTCAAGATGAGAAGGTAAGGCTACAAAAAGAGCAAGAATTCTAGAGGAAAATTGAAGAGGAGTTGAGAATATAACAAGACGAAATTGTCGCTCAAGAATAATTGAAAACAAGGAGGAAGATTGTTGAAGTAGAACAAAGAAAGAAGGACTTGTAAGAAGCTAAGAAGAAATGATGAGAAAGGGACTAATTAGAAAGGAAGTCGGTCGAAGAGAAGGCTTAGCAAGAATAAGAGACTAGGAAGAAAGAAGAAGAATAGTAACATCATAATGTTGGGGAACAAAAAAGACAAGATGAGGAAAAGCTAGAATTCAAAGCAAAGAAGAAACAAGAAGAAGAAGTAGAAAAATAAAGGTTTTGCTAGAGGAAGCTACAAAGAAACAAGGTAATTTTAGGAGTACAACAAAGAAGAAACCAAAACAACAATAATATCATTAGTCTACCAAGCTACCTAGTGAAGTCATTGATTTGACTAAGGATAAAAAAGTTGTTCGTAGATCGGATGATAAGGATAAGGAATATGCTTCTAAGTCAAGTAATCAGGTTGAATAAGTTGCTCCTAAAGCAATTGATCAAGTTTAGAAGTTGGAGAAGGAGAAAGCAATTGGAAAGGGAAAATAACTAGAAATGGAGAAATTGTATACCTCTAGAAGTCTAAAAAATATTACATCATGGGCTGACCACCCAATTCCAGATCCCCTGGAGGAACTTATTGATTTAGAGTCTATTTACTATAATTGTCAAAGATAAACCATTTTCAAAAGAACAAGGAAGAGTATGAGGGTAGATATAGATAGTGTTGTGTTATGCACTGTAGAAGAAACTCTTTTGGAACTTAAAAGAGAAAAAAATAGTGAGTTGATCTCTATCAAAGTAGCAATTTCACATTCTACTATTGACAGAGCAAAATATGATGAGAGTGAAGTAGAGAGCACAAGGATAGAAATTGCATTCCTAAAATACCAAATAAATTACCATAAAGGATCCCATGATACTATTACTAAATTCATAGAGGATATTTTGGATGAGGATAGAAGCATGACCATGTTAAGAAGGATTTTATAGCCAAGGTGTTAGAGCTTCAAGAAGAAACTCTGTAGTTGTCAGTATTTCATAAAGAAACTTAGAGGTGGAATGAGAAGTAAGCTAAGATATAGGATCATATTGATTACATCAAATAAATTTAGAAAGCCCATGGAGAAGAAGATCATGGCATCAAGCTTCTAACTGAGGAGGGATTAGCTAGAATGAAACATTCAGTGAAAAATTGGGGAGAATTGCCCGAGGTGTCATAGAACCAAGTTAGTGATAAGTGATTGGCATGCCTGAAAGTCTTGAATTTTATAGATGACACCATGTCTAAAAGTTGTCTACCTAGTTTCGTTCAGCCTAAGGAATTTTGTCCGACATAAGAGGTATTAGCCAATTTCAAATAGATAGATGATAAAGGAGATGCTAACATCAGATGTATAAATTCACTAGAGCATGACCATGTTCAAACATATCTTATTGGTGAAGTTACGACAACAACTAGAGTAAATTCAGCAGTTCTTAAATTAGAAAAATATATTAAGTGTTTCATGCATGAAAATGAAAGTCTCAACTTACCAATGGATCAACACACATTCCCTCACTTGTGTTTATGTGAAGAATTAATTTGAGCAGTGTGAAAGATATGATGCTAAACATGCACTCATTGAATTTCCCAGTCAACCAGAGTCATAGTGGCATGCAAGATTTTTTTACTTTTCTATTTTTTGCTTTATATTATTTTTAATATGTAATTTTCTTATAAATAAAAGGATCAACCTCTAGGAAAGTATACTTTTTCTCTACGCAATTTTGTAAGGATTGTAGCTGCAAATTACTTGAAATCTTAATTTAGAAAATAAGTTTTGCGTCGAGACATTTTGGTTTTCTAAATTTATGTGAATCCATTCATTATCATGGATTACTCTACTATTGGTTTAATGTCACAGGTGCCTAGTAAGAATTTCAACATTGTTAAGTTATCATATATGGTTGAATGATTGAATGGATATTTTCAGTGAAGATTATTTGTTTTATTATTCTATTCTTATTTTCCATTATATTGTATATGAAATACTTCGAAATTATTTATGAGTATTTCTACAGTTTTAGTTTTACTCCTTTCTAGAATTAATTGGTTTGTTTTTCCTTAATATTATCTAGTAGTAATAAGTTCTCCTTAGAATTATTTACTAAGGAATTAAAATCTATAGATAGTATTTATTGACTATTCCCATAGGTTACCCTAGGCGATACATTTCTTCACACTCATTAGACTAATTTATTTCATGCATTAATTCTTATAAAACTATTAAACATAAAAACAATGGAAAGAAACTTTGAAACAACCTTTAAATCCCATTGAATAGTTATCGAACCATTAACTTGAATGATGATTCTATACCAAGCATGAAAGAGTCTTATTGGGCCTCATCATTTCCTTGGTTTTAATCCCTACTATTGAGAATTGGGAATCCATCCCCCTCAATAGATCTGAGATTTCAAGTCTAAGTTGAGAATTCACATTCAAAACAGGTGTCGAATCCTCCCACTGCAATAGCATGCACCTCAATTAGAGGTAAATATTCTCAAACCTTGAAAGGTTGGTTAATTTGAATAGTTAAAAGGGACATGATGGTTCAATTAACTTTATTTGTAAATTAACCTTACATGCCCTAATTTGTCTTTACTAACATGCATAAATTTATATATGGCTTCCAAGGGATGCATAAAGAGGAAGATATGTCTTGAGTTAAAACCAGTTGTAGTTCAATATAAAAAGCTAATTGAAATACTTGAATACCCTGAGGAAATAGTACAATAACCAAGAATACAGCCATAATATAAGAAGAAGAAGCAAGGAAAAAAACCCAAGAAAATGTTGAAGCTAAAAGAAAGAGGGATGAGATTGAAGCAAACAAAATTAGAAGAATAGCTTATATATTATAAATCCAATAATTATCAAGTTTCTCAGTTCATTGACTATGCCTTTAGGGTACAAAATGAACTGAACATTATGGAGAGAGAATTCTATAATAGAGAAAAACATTTATAGGCACAAGGGAAATATATAATAGAGGTCATGAAATATGTTCAAGCATGGGAACTGGAGTACCAACAAGCTCAGTTACAGTTTGACCGAGTGAAAGACTGGCAGTTTTGAATAGAAAAAGTGATTTCTAAAGTTTTTGTTTTCCCTTCAGAGGGCCTAGAAGAAATGGATTTTGTTTTGAATACTAGAAGAAAATAGCTCATGATGCCCTCCAAGAGATTACACATGACTTCAATGACTCTTCTATGATATGTTAGCTCATAGCGAATATAGCAAACAATTGTTACTTCCCTTCTTATGGACCTAGAAATAATTTTTTTCCATAACCATAGGTGCCTAAATATTTGGAAAGTTATGTTAGCACTGTTAGGAAAGATATCAAAGCTCTACCCGAGGTTAATGAAGTAGCCACTTGAAATTTTATTAATGCTCCTACTAGGCACATGAAACTAATAAAGCATATAATGCTTAACAGATAAATGGGAGAAAAAATAATAAGGCCAAGTATTACATCATATAGAGCCTTCCCTAAGCAACATACTTTTCTTCATGGTGACGCACTCAGTCAAAATTTTGAGGCGTGGGTGACCTTTACAAAAAATGGAGAAGAGACAAGGAGATTCCTCGAGCTAAGTAGAGTGTTATCCTAGAGAAGAGGATTCGAACAACCAGAAAGGTAATTCAAATAACCAAGTAAAAGGTCAAAACGATCAAAGGGAATTGAATCCTCATATGTGTTATCACATATGTTTGTAAGGGGGTGCTTTTTCTTTTC
>SNQJ01S0054933.1:47315-57397 GCA_010110895.2 Picea sitchensis | reverse complement strand
AGAAAGTCTGCAATACGCCTTACAAACAATTTTAGAAGGCCAGGATAACTTGATACCTCCTGATATTCCTGAAGAGGTTGTTGAACAAGAAACAGTCCAAGAAGAAGAGTCTTCTCCAAACATTTTTGGACATTTCTCGGATAGCATCTTTCAAGCTAACTTCGAGATGATTCACCCCTACAATACTAGGAGTAAGACAGCAAACAAACCTTCTTCCGAAAACACTACGACTTCACCTCCAAAGCCTTCTAAACCAGCTGAGACTAAACAGAGTAATGTAAACCCCAACTTAGATTATGATTTAGTTGAAGATCTTAAAAATTTAAGGGCTAACATTTATGTCTATGAGTTGTTGAAATTCCTGTTTTTGCTACAAAAAATGTTACAGAACATCTTAGAAAATAGTAAAAATGGTAATTCAAACGGTAACAAGGTTGTTCAAAACAAAGTTCCTCAGAAGACTTCCACTAAAAATAACCCTGATCCTCAAGATAAAGGAAGCCTTCCTGTAAATACTGTGAATAATGTAAATAAAGTAGTTTCAGAAAACGCGAGTAAGAAACCACAAGCTACAACCCTCAGTACTCGCAAAAATGTACCTCCGTTTTTGTTAACTTTTGAAGTCTTTAATAGAAACGTGCACAATTGTATGGTAGAATCAGGAGCAACATCCAATATAATGACGTGGTCTGTATGCCAGAAAATTAATGCTGAAGTTGAACCATGTACATTAAAAATCATTCAACTTGATCGAACTGATATTAAAGGTATAGGCAAGTTAAGGAATGTTCTTATAAGATTATTGTCTAACCCCAAGGTTCATCAAGTAATTGATATTATCGTTGTGGATATTCCAGAAGTGTATGGTATGTTTTTGAGCAGGGACTGGTCAGAGCAGTTACATGGCTATTTCGCAATAGATTAGTCTCACTTGTGGCTCCCAGAAAATGGCAAGCCCAATAAGATCAAGGTAAACCGTGAACATTACCTTAAGTTCACGGTCACATATTTGAATGACCCCAACAAACCATTTACACCTTCTGTCGATTCGCCTAAAGTACAAGGAATGGATACTTTCTTTGGCAATTTCATGGCCGAGACTTCAGATATCGCCAACCCAGAACAACAGTCCGAGATTGTAGCATATGCACAGCCAACAGCTTCCACACAAAGTTCTCACACACCCGACGAAAATCAAATTTGGTCTCTTTATTTTGACGGATCAAAGTCCAAAGAAGGAGTTGGTGCAGGCTGTGTTATCATCGATCCGGCAGGTAATAAAACATTGATTGCATGTAGGCTAGAATTTGAATGTACTAATAACATTGCAGAATACGAGGCTTTACTGCAAGGTCTTTGAAAAGCTTTAGACTTGAACATTCAAAAATTAACTGTCTTTGGCGACTCCGAAATCGTGGTAAGACAGGTGAGGAATTCTATCCATTGTTTGTCTCTGCATCTTAAAAGCTACCAATCAGAGGTATGGAATTTGATGAATAAGTTTGTTGCTTTCAATATAAATTCTATCCCAAAATTAAATAACTCTGAAGCAGATTTACTGGCTAATGTAGCTTCTAAACTTCTTCCTGCAGAAGGCTTGTCTCCTGACGCATTCTCCGTTGAGCTTTTGTTTCGGCCATCCGTTCCCGACAACATCATGAACTGGAGAGTATTTGACGACGATCAGCAAATCATTAGATTCCTGCATATGGAAGAAACCTTTCAAGGCGCGGTGATAGATGAACATACACATGATGACAATTTGCGCGACTTCACAGTAATACATGATCCCAGAACTCCTGAATCTTCATCCGACATGGTAAATTCGATCCCTAAATCTGTAGTCAGATTAGAGAAGTTTTACGATTTTCAAGATAAATTCAAAAAGACGGTCAACTGCAAAACTAATAGTTCCTCATTATTATTTGAAAAAGTGAACTTGGGAACTAATGAAAATCCTCAGTGCATTAATCTAGGGTTGGGATGTTATCAACAAGAAAAATCTGCATTTATTAAATTTTTCAAAGAATTTAAAGATGTGTTTGCATGGACATATGATGACCTCAAAACTTTCGACCCTAACATCATACAGCATGTCATCCCTATGAAGCCCCAAACTTTACCTTTTCAACAAAAATTGAGAAAAATGCACCCCAAGCTAGAACCGACCGTTCAAAAAGAATTGAATAAGATCTTAAATGCTAAGATAATTTTTCCTGTTAGACACACTCAATGGGTTTCTAACCTTGTCCCAGTCCGAAATAAAAATGGGGAAATCCGACTCTGCGTCGATTTCCGAAACCTTAATAGAGCGTCTGATAAAGACAACTATCTTGTCCCACCTATGGAACAGATCCTTCAGCAGGTATCCGGTTCCGAGAGGCTATCCTCGCTGGATGGTTTCTCTGGATACAACCAAGTCCTGATGTCTCCGCTAGACCAACTTAAAACTACCTTCTGCACCCCGTGGGGCACCTATGCTTATCGAAAAATGCCCTTTGGATTGATTAATGCTGGTGCTACCTTTCAGAGAGAAATGGACATTGCTTTCCGAGGATTAATCAATCAATCCGTCGTGGTTTACTTAGATGATGTCACTGTGTTCTCTAAGAACAAAAACGATCATCTAGCTCACTTACGAGTCGTTTTGCAGCGTTGTCGTAAATACGGCATTTCCTTGAACCCCAAGAAATCCATCTTTGTTGTAGAACAGGGTAAACTCTTAGGATTTATTGTGTCGAACAAATGAATGATTATCGATCCAGAGAGGACTCAAGCCATCGCGAAAATTCCTCCTCCTACATCCAAAAAGACTATGCAGTCTTTCTTAGGCCAGATTAACTTCGTGAGAAGATTCATCCCCAGTATCTCCGAAATGGTCAGACCCTTGCAAAACTTAATTAAGAAAAATGTACAATATCATTGGGGACCTCTAGAAAATCAAGCTTTTAATGAAGTAAAGAAGTCTATAATAGATGCCCCTTCTCTTATGAGCCTAGATTTTTCAAAAGACTTCACACTCTACACTTTTTCTTCTGACCGCTCTTACGCCGCAGTCCTAACTCAGAAGAATGCCGAGAACAATGAAGTACCCATCGTCTTTATGAGCTCAGCTTTCAAAGGCGTGGAACTAAATTACCCCGCTATAGACCAGCAAGCCTACGCTGTTTTCAAAGCAGTCAAACACTTTCGGTCATATCTTTTGAAATCCAGGACGAAGATTATTGTTCCCTACCCCGCTGTTAGGAACTTGTTAGTACAGAAAGAGCTAGGAGAAAAGAGGGCTAACTGGGTTACTTCTTTACAGGAGTACGACATAGAAATCACCCCAGCTCAGATAGTGAGAGGTCAAGGTTTGTGCAAGTTAGTAGCTGATTCATTCGAAGGACAGCAAGAAGAAAACAACCCATCAAACCCGGGACAGCATGATCAAAACGCAATCTATTGTATACAAAATTCTGTTAGTCCCTAGTATGACGATATTAAATTCTGTCTTGAACATGGATCATCCCCCCGTCATCTAGATCCCACCAAGAGAAGAGCGTTGAGATTAAAGTCTGCCTCCTTTCATTTGGTTAACGGTATTCTATTTCGTCAGAATTTTGATGGTGTACTGATGCCCTATCTTGAAAAAGACGAAGCAGAAAAAGTCCTGCTAGAGTTGCACGCAGGGGAAGCTGGTGGCCACTTCGGTGGTGACACCACTACCCATAAGGTTTTGATAGCAGGTTATTACTGGCCCACGCTTTTTAGAGACGCCCATGCTTTATGTCGTAAGTGTATCATTTGTCAGAAAGCATCAGGGCGGTTACAAAAACCAGCCTTTCCTTTGCAGCCCGTTACAGTAGATTCTCCTTTTCAGCAGTGGGGCTTGGATATCATAGGTCCAATCAACCCTCTGTCCTCGCAACAACACAATTTTATCATCACAGCCATAGATTATTTTACCCGATGGTCTGAAGCTATTGCGCTAAGAACCGTCAACACCAGTCAGGTAATTGCCTTCCTGAATTCGAATATCATCACTCGTTTCGGTATTCCTGATTGTTTAGTTTTCGATAATGCTTCTTATTTTTCTTCTCTTGAGATGAGCGAATTTGCTTTGGAAAAAGGAATTAAGCTGAAGTATTCTGCTAGTTACTACCCCCGGGGAAATGGATTGGCAGAATCAACAAACAAGAACTTGATTAAAATCATCAAGAGAACTGTGGCTGAAAATCACAAGAATTGGCACAATGCATTGCTGAACGTACTGTGGGATGATAGGGTAACGCCAAAAGCTGTTGTAGGCAACTCCCCCTTTTTTCTCGTTTATGGCAGAGAAGCAATTCTGCCACCTCACGTTCTTCTCCCTTCACTTCAGTTGTCACAAAAGGTCCTAGAAGAAGATTGTCCCCCTCTAGAAAACTGGATTAATGTTTTGATGAAGCTGGAAGAAGTAAGAGCCCAAGATAAACGTAAGTTAGATCAACATGAACAGTTGGTTAAGAGCTGGTTCAATTCTAACTCTGCTTCTAATAGGAATTTTGAAGTAGGTGATCTTGTCTTAAAGTAGGACAAACCTCACGAGGGAAAAGGAGAGCACACTAAATTCCAAAACATGTGGCTTGGACCGTTTTTAATTGCTGAAAAGTTGGATCCTAGTTCTTTTCGATTGCAGAATCTTGAAGGGTAGCTTGACACCTATCCAGTGAATGGCCAAGCCCTGAAGAAATACTTTGCTTGATAACTGCCCTTGTATATTATGTATATATTTTTGCTTTTGTTTTTATTTTCATTTGTTTTCTGTTTTTTATTTTGATTTGAATTTATTAACTTCTGCTTGCTTTGAAACACACGTCCCTGTATACTGAGCTATTCAGACAAAGACGATAGAAAATTCCTTCGCTGAAATAACTTTTGAAAATTTGTACAAACATCAATGATATATTTCTGAAATTTATATCTGTGTTGGAAAAATCTATGCTTGAAAGAAGTCTACTGATTTCGATCTCTGAGTAAAGTTCGTCATGATCATCTATTATCTTTTTACGCTGTCCCTTTTCCGTAAAGGAATAACTTGGGGGATGTCTCCCTGTCTTAGGAAGTTGTTTTTGTAAATAAAACATCTCTGGATCTAAATAAAGGAAAGTGCTAAAAAAAATTCTGATGACGTCTAAGAAAATATGTTAAAATATCCATATTTTCAGCGTCACCCCGCTCAGCTATATATCTACAAAAGAAAAACAAAATAAAATTATTAATAAGAGTTGTGGGAAGTGCTTGTAAACCCGCCGGGATACTGAACAGGTCTACTGGCGACGAGTAAATGCAAGCATGGGGCCAAGACAACTTCGTCGGGGTGCTGAACAGGCCTGCTGGCAGCGAAGCAATGTCGGGTGCATGAAAATCTGCAAAAAAATATAAGAAACCTCTTTAATGTCCTTTATTCTGATCTAGAACTTCTTGACAGGATACAGATGTCAGAGTGGGCTAAATGGCAACCCTGTCGAGGCTATGGACACCTGCTGGTAGCAGTGGCCATGCCAACAGTATTGAAGACTTTTTCTTTAATATCGTGACTTGCTGATCTTAATACTGTTATTGGTTTTCATCTTTTAAAACACTGTTGGAAAAAAATGATTAATGATGATGTTTGAACGACTTTCTGGTTGTTATTTTTGAGTTGAAATTTTCTTGGCTGTCCTAATCTGAATTTGTTACTTTTACAGAGATAACTACTTCTACCAGTGTGTCGCCATTGTTGGCAGCCAAATCAATTTTTTTCTATTTGTCCTATAAGCTGCCTACACCTATGTTTTACAAACATCCTTTTTTCGTCGCAATTTTCAATAGACGACATTTCCATTTACTGCGACATTTGCACATTTGTCTTTGTTAAGTTTTCACGACTGTAAGCGTGAAAACTTCTCCTTTCGAGGTCACATTCTGATCACTATCTGAACTGTCATGATCTTTTTATCGATATGCCTACTGCACTTACCTTTTTCTATCGTTATGTGGCTATAAGGATTTTCAAACTATGCTCATTGGACATTTTTATATTGATTGCATAACTTGATTTTATTGAGTCTGTAAGGCATTGAGCATTTGGATTCACACTTTTTATGACTTGTCTAATCATTGATTCTATGAATTGAATAGGGGTTATGATTTATTTTTATATATATATGATATGATCCTTATGTCAATCTTTTCATAAATTTGGCTAGTCAACTATATGAATTCGTTTTGGCACATTGATTGGATTTTTGATTATATGTATTAATACATTGGCGCATAATGATTTTGGTATTGACCTATACGTCGAATGTTTTGAACACTATGACATAGTGCTGGTGCGTATTGGTATGCACATTGCATTTGATTAGTTGTACACATGACTTAATGGATGATCCACTATTATGATTTGAACAGCTATATCGACGGTTGTACTTTGACCATAATTGTTTTGCATGGCGGTGAACAACTCCACCACCTTTGCATGCTTGCGTTAATGCTTACCCCTTTTGGCTTGATTCATTTCTCTTGGCTCGGGTAGCTCTGTTACTGTGTGTTGATGAATTCCGACCCTTCTATTACCATGCATTCAGCTCCATGGCACCAGTCGTGCGAGTTGAACCCAATGGAAAACAGGCCCTGTTAATGTTTGATAATGCCCGCCAAGATTTGGCAGACAGTGGATGGCTTACCTTCGTGGAACGTTTCAAGGGTTTTAACCTTTGCGTAGCTCGACAGTTTGCCATGACCTTCGATGGCTGTCGAGCTAAGGTAGGCGATGTTCAGTTAGAGGTTTATGAGAAATTTATCGGTCTTGCTACGGGTTTGCCTGCCACTGGACAATGGTGGTTCAAGAATTGCAAGGTCGAGGAGGTCCCATGGAAACTTCTCTTCCTCTCGTGCAAGGTTACCTCGTGTGATAAAGGTATGCCCGTAACTATGCTCAAACAACGTTGGCATGATTTATTGATGATAATCAAGCAGTTTGTGACCTGCGAAGGTCGATACGGACTTGTGTTCTTACACCACCTGCGTTTGCTTATGGTTTTTATGGGATATTAGCTCAATATGCCCAATTATTTGCATCGAAGCCTGTTTAAAATGTCGAAGAAGTATAAAAGACACCAGGCTGACAGTAGCCTTTTTCATTACGGGCTTGTTAAGTTTATCCTTGTCTATCATTTGAGTCTGCATGGGGATTGTTGGAGAAATTTCGTTGCACGGAATGGTTTCGAGGATCCGAACCCTACACAGGTTGACAAACCTGTGGTGAGTGAGGTCAAGGTTGTACCCTCGGTACCTTACCATGTTCTACTGCCTAAACCCTCGGCTGACCCTCCTGTCAACTTACCCCACACTGTGACTGAGAGTGCAGAGACCATTAAGAAGCCTGTGGCAAAAAAGCCCAAGCCAAACCTCACTACAAATACCAAAGGGAAAAAGAATGCACGTTTGATTTCATGAATGGCAAGGAATAAGCCAAAACCCCCTGTCGAGCCCAACCCTATCGTGTTGAGTGAAGACTCTGATTCGGAGGTTGAGCGTTTTTTGGCTAGCGAATATCCCTATTCGAAAGGTTTGTGTGCCGAACCCTCATATGATTTTGTATCAAACCTCCCCCCTTACCTAAAGGAAGACCCTAATTACCCAGGCATTAAGCTGCCTTGTGAAACCCTCGGTCAATTTCCCAAACCCTTGCCTGCTCTGTCTAAACCCACGGTGTCACCCTGTGGTCAATGCAATTCGTGGTTAGAGCGATATTATAATGATGTTCCAATTCTTCAGTCGAGGATTCAATCTTTGGAAGACCAGATTGTTGTGCTAACCAGTCAAAAGGCCAAACTCCAAGCGATGGATAAAAAGAAAAAAATGACCGGCTCCATCCTGTTTAAAAATGTGGAATCAGCCATGGCTTTTGTAAACTCGAAGCTGGTATAAACAAGCAGTCTCATCGTCACACAGGTATGTTTTGATATCATTTGTTCTTTGTAAATAATCTAGGTTTATATAACGATTTGGTTTCAGTTTTAAACAGCTCTGTTCACACCATGAATAGCTTTGTTATATCGTATGCATTCTATATATAGCTTTGCTTTGAATAAAAACAAATTTCGATTCGATTTATGATTTGATTATTCCCAGATTGTGATTAGATTTGAGTAATATTTGCTTGAATTTGGTTGATTGGTTTGCCTCGTTAAGGTTTATAAAATTAATAGTTTTCCCCCAAATGAATTGGTTTGAATAAGATTTGAAAAGGAAATTTTTTGTATCCAGTTTAGAACATAATCACGTTCAGATTTGGTTCTATTATGATTCATATGTTATGGTTGATAAACGACTCGATCGAGTTTGATTGTTACGATTTTGCTCAGATTCGATTTCATTATCATTGATATGCTGTGACTGGTAAATAATTTCGGGAGTATAGTTGTTACGATATGCTCTGTCATACGATTTTCCAAATCTTGAATACTACTCTGTTTTCACAAAAACGATGGTCTCATTAAACCCGTGCAACTACGCCTGAAACGTAAAATTATTATGGTTTGCAACGAATATGCTAAACTTAGCCGATTAATTTGTTTGTTATAATTGCTATTTGGTTTGAATTTAAATGTGTAAAAATGAATTGGTCAAACCCAGTTGTGATTCGTTTGATTGAAACGATTGTGATCAAAATTAATCAATCCTGTTTGCTTACTGTGCAATGATCAGTGATCGAAATCGATAACGAACTCTGTTGATTGATCATGTTACGTTTTTGGTTATGTGACGGTTTTGGTTTGGATTCGTTCACGGCGTAAATCACCTGCTATACAGTTATCGTGATTTAAAATAATCCTGTTCGACTCAATTATTTCCCCTCATGATAAGACAATTGTAACGAAATGTTTGCAATTCGTTTCGTTTTCAATTGAATATTAAAATGATTTCATAACTAAGAGATTCGATTTGTTAAGATACGATCATGATGATGTTACATATCATGACAATAATCGAAACAGAGTGTTTCTATCCTTGTACTCGATTAAATTATATGAATCTTGTTGCTATATCATTACAGCTATAACGACTGGAAATTGATTCTGTTGGATTGAATCGCATCCTTGTTTAACAATCATATATGAAATGTTTGGTTATCGGTTTCAATTGGATATGAAACAATCTTATGACTGTCCGATTATGACTCTGTGGACCTGATTCCGTTGGTAACAGAATAACAGAGTATTCCTATCTCTGTGTTCGGTTGAATCATGCTGATCATGTTTAATGTTGAATGATAAAATCATTTTGATCTCAATGATTCGTTTTCAGATATTTCTTGGATAATGATTAAATTTAATTCTTCAAAAGGATTTGAATTAATCTCAATTCTGATTATGTATATTATTTTAGACTAGCTACAGAATCAGATGATTCTGTAGCTAGTCTATAGAATTTAATTTTTATCATTTTATTAATAAAAGAATCTTCTAACTTGTCTATTTTGGATCCTTTTCAGGTGAATTCGAAATTGTATGGGATTTGATGGACAGTTTGGAGGATATTTGAAACATTTGGATTTCATTTTAGTTTCCTAGTTTAGTTGATCTTGGGAATATCTTCCCAGATTATGTAAACAGTTTGATAGCTTCCACAGAGAGGTTTTACCCTGTGGAAAAACTTATAAATACTCATTATTTTTGTAATAATAATCATCATCATTCGTGGGAGAACAAGGATATGGAATTTTAATACAGACTGAGACAGAATTTGATATTCTGCTACAGCTTTAGCTTTTCATGATATCAATATTTTGTTTCATGTTTATATTTATCAATTTGCATTTGGTTAATGACTACTTTAGCTATCTTAGTCTTTTGCAAATGATATGATTTAATCGATATAATCCATATCTGATTCCTTCCAGTATTTGAAAAACATAGCAATTACTTGATTCAGTTTGTGAATGACGGATTTCTCTTCTTCATCAATTGGATTATTAAGTATAAGTTTTTGCATAACAGGTTTACCTTATTGCAGAGATTTATAAATCATATAATTGTTATGATTTTTTATGTCTTGTTTGTCCTGTAAAT
>SNQJ01S0054933.1:20409-45312 GCA_010110895.2 Picea sitchensis | reverse complement strand
AGAAAGTCTGCAATACGCCTTACAAACAATTTTAGAAGGCCAGGATAACTTGATACCTCCTGATATTCCTGAAGAGGTTGTTGAACAAGAAACAGTCCAAGAAGAAGAGTCTTCTCCAAACATTTTTGGACATTTCTCGGATAGCATCTTTCAAGCTAACTTCGAGATGATTCACCCCTACAATACTAGGAGTAAGACAGCAAACAAACCTTCTTCCGAAAACACTACGACTTCACCTCCAAAGCCTTCTAAACCAGCTGAGACTAAACAGAGTAATGTAAACCCCAACTTAGATTATGATTTAGTTGAAGATCTTAAAAATTTAAGGGCTAACATTTATGTCTATGAGTTGTTGAAATTCCTGTTTTTGCTACAAAAAATGTTACAGAACATCTTAGAAAATAGTAAAAATGGTAATTCAAACGGTAACAAGGTTGTTCAAAACAAAGTTCCTCAGAAGACTTCCACTAAAAATAACCCTGATCCTCAAGATAAAGGAAGCCTTCCTGTAAATACTGTGAATAATGTAAATAAAGTAGTTTCAGAAAACGCGAGTAAGAAACCACAAGCTACAACCCTCAGTACTCGCAAAAATGTACCTCCGTTTTTGTTAACTTTTGAAGTCTTTAATAGAAACGTGCACAATTGTATGGTAGAATCAGGAGCAACATCCAATATAATGACGTGGTCTGTATGCCAGAAAATTAATGCTGAAGTTGAACCATGTACATTAAAAATCATTCAACTTGATCGAACTGATATTAAAGGTATAGGCAAGTTAAGGAATGTTCTTATAAGATTATTGTCTAACCCCAAGGTTCATCAAGTAATTGATATTATCGTTGTGGATATTCCAGAAGTGTATGGTATGTTTTTGAGCAGGGACTGGTCAGAGCAGTTACATGGCTATTTCGCAATAGATTAGTCTCACTTGTGGCTCCCAGAAAATGGCAAGCCCAATAAGATCAAGGTAAACCGTGAACATTACCTTAAGTTCACGGTCACATATTTGAATGACCCCAACAAACCATTTACACCTTCTGTCGATTCGCCTAAAGTACAAGGAATGGATACTTTCTTTGGCAATTTCATGGCCGAGACTTCAGATATCGCCAACCCAGAACAACAGTCCGAGATTGTAGCATATGCACAGCCAACAGCTTCCACACAAAGTTCTCACACACCCGACGAAAATCAAATTTGGTCTCTTTATTTTGACGGATCAAAGTCCAAAGAAGGAGTTGGTGCAGGCTGTGTTATCATCGATCCGGCAGGTAATAAAACATTGATTGCATGTAGGCTAGAATTTGAATGTACTAATAACATTGCAGAATACGAGGCTTTACTGCAAGGTCTTTGAAAAGCTTTAGACTTGAACATTCAAAAATTAACTGTCTTTGGCGACTCCGAAATCGTGGTAAGACAGGTGAGGAATTCTATCCATTGTTTGTCTCTGCATCTTAAAAGCTACCAATCAGAGGTATGGAATTTGATGAATAAGTTTGTTGCTTTCAATATAAATTCTATCCCAAAATTAAATAACTCTGAAGCAGATTTACTGGCTAATGTAGCTTCTAAACTTCTTCCTGCAGAAGGCTTGTCTCCTGACGCATTCTCCGTTGAGCTTTTGTTTCGGCCATCCGTTCCCGACAACATCATGAACTGGAGAGTATTTGACGACGATCAGCAAATCATTAGATTCCTGCATATGGAAGAAACCTTTCAAGGCGCGGTGATAGATGAACATACACATGATGACAATTTGCGCGACTTCACAGTAATACATGATCCCAGAACTCCTGAATCTTCATCCGACATGGTAAATTCGATCCCTAAATCTGTAGTCAGATTAGAGAAGTTTTACGATTTTCAAGATAAATTCAAAAAGACGGTCAACTGCAAAACTAATAGTTCCTCATTATTATTTGAAAAAGTGAACTTGGGAACTAATGAAAATCCTCAGTGCATTAATCTAGGGTTGGGATGTTATCAACAAGAAAAATCTGCATTTATTAAATTTTTCAAAGAATTTAAAGATGTGTTTGCATGGACATATGATGACCTCAAAACTTTCGACCCTAACATCATACAGCATGTCATCCCTATGAAGCCCCAAACTTTACCTTTTCAACAAAAATTGAGAAAAATGCACCCCAAGCTAGAACCGACCGTTCAAAAAGAATTGAATAAGATCTTAAATGCTAAGATAATTTTTCCTGTTAGACACACTCAATGGGTTTCTAACCTTGTCCCAGTCCGAAATAAAAATGGGGAAATCCGACTCTGCGTCGATTTCCGAAACCTTAATAGAGCGTCTGATAAAGACAACTATCTTGTCCCACCTATGGAACAGATCCTTCAGCAGGTATCCGGTTCCGAGAGGCTATCCTCGCTGGATGGTTTCTCTGGATACAACCAAGTCCTGATGTCTCCGCTAGACCAACTTAAAACTACCTTCTGCACCCCGTGGGGCACCTATGCTTATCGAAAAATGCCCTTTGGATTGATTAATGCTGGTGCTACCTTTCAGAGAGAAATGGACATTGCTTTCCGAGGATTAATCAATCAATCCGTCGTGGTTTACTTAGATGATGTCACTGTGTTCTCTAAGAACAAAAACGATCATCTAGCTCACTTACGAGTCGTTTTGCAGCGTTGTCGTAAATACGGCATTTCCTTGAACCCCAAGAAATCCATCTTTGTTGTAGAACAGGGTAAACTCTTAGGATTTATTGTGTCGAACAAATGAATGATTATCGATCCAGAGAGGACTCAAGCCATCGCGAAAATTCCTCCTCCTACATCCAAAAAGACTATGCAGTCTTTCTTAGGCCAGATTAACTTCGTGAGAAGATTCATCCCCAGTATCTCCGAAATGGTCAGACCCTTGCAAAACTTAATTAAGAAAAATGTACAATATCATTGGGGACCTCTAGAAAATCAAGCTTTTAATGAAGTAAAGAAGTCTATAATAGATGCCCCTTCTCTTATGAGCCTAGATTTTTCAAAAGACTTCACACTCTACACTTTTTCTTCTGACCGCTCTTACGCCGCAGTCCTAACTCAGAAGAATGCCGAGAACAATGAAGTACCCATCGTCTTTATGAGCTCAGCTTTCAAAGGCGTGGAACTAAATTACCCCGCTATAGACCAGCAAGCCTACGCTGTTTTCAAAGCAGTCAAACACTTTCGGTCATATCTTTTGAAATCCAGGACGAAGATTATTGTTCCCTACCCCGCTGTTAGGAACTTGTTAGTACAGAAAGAGCTAGGAGAAAAGAGGGCTAACTGGGTTACTTCTTTACAGGAGTACGACATAGAAATCACCCCAGCTCAGATAGTGAGAGGTCAAGGTTTGTGCAAGTTAGTAGCTGATTCATTCGAAGGACAGCAAGAAGAAAACAACCCATCAAACCCGGGACAGCATGATCAAAACGCAATCTATTGTATACAAAATTCTGTTAGTCCCTAGTATGACGATATTAAATTCTGTCTTGAACATGGATCATCCCCCCGTCATCTAGATCCCACCAAGAGAAGAGCGTTGAGATTAAAGTCTGCCTCCTTTCATTTGGTTAACGGTATTCTATTTCGTCAGAATTTTGATGGTGTACTGATGCCCTATCTTGAAAAAGACGAAGCAGAAAAAGTCCTGCTAGAGTTGCACGCAGGGGAAGCTGGTGGCCACTTCGGTGGTGACACCACTACCCATAAGGTTTTGATAGCAGGTTATTACTGGCCCACGCTTTTTAGAGACGCCCATGCTTTATGTCGTAAGTGTATCATTTGTCAGAAAGCATCAGGGCGGTTACAAAAACCAGCCTTTCCTTTGCAGCCCGTTACAGTAGATTCTCCTTTTCAGCAGTGGGGCTTGGATATCATAGGTCCAATCAACCCTCTGTCCTCGCAACAACACAATTTTATCATCACAGCCATAGATTATTTTACCCGATGGTCTGAAGCTATTGCGCTAAGAACCGTCAACACCAGTCAGGTAATTGCCTTCCTGAATTCGAATATCATCACTCGTTTCGGTATTCCTGATTGTTTAGTTTTCGATAATGCTTCTTATTTTTCTTCTCTTGAGATGAGCGAATTTGCTTTGGAAAAAGGAATTAAGCTGAAGTATTCTGCTAGTTACTACCCCCGGGGAAATGGATTGGCAGAATCAACAAACAAGAACTTGATTAAAATCATCAAGAGAACTGTGGCTGAAAATCACAAGAATTGGCACAATGCATTGCTGAACGTACTGTGGGATGATAGGGTAACGCCAAAAGCTGTTGTAGGCAACTCCCCCTTTTTTCTCGTTTATGGCAGAGAAGCAATTCTGCCACCTCACGTTCTTCTCCCTTCACTTCAGTTGTCACAAAAGGTCCTAGAAGAAGATTGTCCCCCTCTAGAAAACTGGATTAATGTTTTGATGAAGCTGGAAGAAGTAAGAGCCCAAGATAAACGTAAGTTAGATCAACATGAACAGTTGGTTAAGAGCTGGTTCAATTCTAACTCTGCTTCTAATAGGAATTTTGAAGTAGGTGATCTTGTCTTAAAGTAGGACAAACCTCACGAGGGAAAAGGAGAGCACACTAAATTCCAAAACATGTGGCTTGGACCGTTTTTAATTGCTGAAAAGTTGGATCCTAGTTCTTTTCGATTGCAGAATCTTGAAGGGTAGCTTGACACCTATCCAGTGAATGGCCAAGCCCTGAAGAAATACTTTGCTTGATAACTGCCCTTGTATATTATGTATATATTTTTGCTTTTGTTTTTATTTTCATTTGTTTTCTGTTTTTTATTTTGATTTGAATTTATTAACTTCTGCTTGCTTTGAAACACACGTCCCTGTATACTGAGCTATTCAGACAAAGACGATAGAAAATTCCTTCGCTGAAATAACTTTTGAAAATTTGTACAAACATCAATGATATATTTCTGAAATTTATATCTGTGTTGGAAAAATCTATGCTTGAAAGAAGTCTACTGATTTCGATCTCTGAGTAAAGTTCGTCATGATCATCTATTATCTTTTTACGCTGTCCCTTTTCCGTAAAGGAATAACTTGGGGGATGTCTCCCTGTCTTAGGAAGTTGTTTTTGTAAATAAAACATCTCTGGATCTAAATAAAGGAAAGTGCTAAAAAAAATTCTGATGACGTCTAAGAAAATATGTTAAAATATCCATATTTTCAGCGTCACCCCGCTCAGCTATATATCTACAAAAGAAAAACAAAATAAAATTATTAATAAGAGTTGTGGGAAGTGCTTGTAAACCCGCCGGGATACTGAACAGGTCTACTGGCGACGAGTAAATGCAAGCATGGGGCCAAGACAACTTCGTCGGGGTGCTGAACAGGCCTGCTGGCAGCGAAGCAATGTCGGGTGCATGAAAATCTGCAAAAAAATATAAGAAACCTCTTTAATGTCCTTTATTCTGATCTAGAACTTCTTGACAGGATACAGATGTCAGAGTGGGCTAAATGGCAACCCTGTCGAGGCTATGGACACCTGCTGGTAGCAGTGGCCATGCCAACAGTATTGAAGACTTTTTCTTTAATATCGTGACTTGCTGATCTTAATACTGTTATTGGTTTTCATCTTTTAAAACACTGTTGGAAAAAAATGATTAATGATGATGTTTGAACGACTTTCTGGTTGTTATTTTTGAGTTGAAATTTTCTTGGCTGTCCTAATCTGAATTTGTTACTTTTACAGAGATAACTACTTCTACCAGTGTGTCGCCATTGTTGGCAGCCAAATCAATTTTTTTCTATTTGTCCTATAAGCTGCCTACACCTATGTTTTACAAACATCCTTTTTTCGTCGCAATTTTCAATAGACGACATTTCCATTTACTGCGACATTTGCACATTTGTCTTTGTTAAGTTTTCACGACTGTAAGCGTGAAAACTTCTCCTTTCGAGGTCACATTCTGATCACTATCTGAACTGTCATGATCTTTTTATCGATATGCCTACTGCACTTACCTTTTTCTATCGTTATGTGGCTATAAGGATTTTCAAACTATGCTCATTGGACATTTTTATATTGATTGCATAACTTGATTTTATTGAGTCTGTAAGGCATTGAGCATTTGGATTCACACTTTTTATGACTTGTCTAATCATTGATTCTATGAATTGAATAGGGGTTATGATTTATTTATATATATATATGATATGATCCTTATGTCAATCTTTTCATAAATTTGGCTAGTCGACTATATGAATTTGTTTTGGCACATTGATTGGATTTTTGATTATATGTATTAATACATTGGCGCATAATGATTTTGGTATTGACCTATACGTCGAATGTTTTGAACACTATGACATAGTGCTGGTGCGTATTGGTATGCACATTACATTTGATTAGTTGTACACATGACTTAATGGATGATCCACTATTATGATTTGAATAGCTATATCGACGGTTGTACTTTGACCATAATTGTTTTGCATGGCGGTGAACAACTCCACCACCTTCGCATGCTTGCGTTAATGCTTACCCCTTTTGGCTCGATTCATTGCTCTTGGCTCGGGTAGCTCGGTCGACCCTCCTGTCAACTTACCCCACACTGTGACTGAGAGTGCAGAGACCATTAAGAAGCCTGTGGCAAAAAAGCCCAAGCCGAACCTCACTACAAACACCAAAGGGAAAAAGAATGCACGTTTGATTTCACAAATGGCAAGGAATAAGCCAAAACCCACTGTCGAGCCCAACCCTATCGTGTTGTGTGAAGACTCTGATTCAGAGGTTGAGCGTTTTTTGGCTAACGAATATCCCTATTCGCAAGGTTTGTGTGCCAAACCCTCATATGATTTTGTATCAAACCTCCCCCCTTACCTAAAGGAAGACCCTAATTACCTAGGCATTAAGCTGCCTTGTGAAACCCTCGATCAATTGCCCAAACCCTCTCCTGCTCTATCTAAACCCACGGTGTCACCCTATGGTCAATGCAATTCGTGGTTAGAGCGATATTATAATGATGTTCCAATTCTCCAGTCGAGGATTCAATCTTTGGAAGACCAGATTCTTGTGCTAACCAGTCAAAAGGCCAAACTCCAAGCGATGGATAAAAAGAAAAAAACGACCGGCTCCATCCTGTTTAAAAATGTGGAATCAGCCACGGCTTTTGTAAACTCGAAGCTGGTATAAGCAAGCAGTCTCATCGTCACACAGGTATGTTTTGATATCATTTGTTCTTTGTAAATAATCTAGGTTTATATAACGATTTGGTTTCGGTTTTAAACAGCTCTGTTCACACCATGAATAGGTCTGTTATATCGTATGCATTCTATATATAGCTTTGCTTTGAATAAAAACAAATTTCGATTCGATTTACGATTTGATTATTCCCAGATTGTGATTAGATTTGAGTAATCTTTGCTTGAATTTGGTTGATTGGTTTGCCTCGTTAAGGTTTATAAAATTAATAGTTTGCCCCCAAATGAATTGGTTTGAATAAGATTTGAAAAGGAAATTTTTCGTATCCAGTTTAGAACATAATCACGTTTAGATTTGGTTCTGTTATGATTCATATGTTATGGTTGATAAACGACTCGATCCAGTTTGATTGTTACGATTTTGCTCAGATTCGATTTCATTATCATTGATATGCTGTGACTGGTAAATAATTTCGGGAGTATAGTTGTTACGATATGCTCTGTCATACGATTTTCCAAATCTTGAATACTACTCTGTTTTCACAAAAATGATAGTCTCATTAAACCCGTGCAACTACGCCCGAAACGTAAAACGATTATGGTTTGCAACGAATATGCTAAACTTAGCCTATTAATTCGTTTGTTATAATTGCTATTTGGTTTGAATTTAAATGTGTAAAAATGAATTGGTCAAACCCAGTTGTGATTCGTTTGATTGAAACGATTGTGATCAAAATTAATCAATCTTGTTTGCTTACTGTGCAATGATCAGTGATTGAAATCGATAACGAACTCTGTTGATTGATCATGTTACATTTTTTGTTATGTGACGGTTTTGGTTTGGATTCGTTCACGGCCTAAATCACCTGCTATACAGTTATCGTGATTTAAAATAATCCTGTTTGACTCGATTATTTCCCCTCATGATAAGACAATTGTAACGAAATGTTTGCAATTCGTTTTGTTTTCAATTGAATATTAAAATGATTTCATAACTAAGAGATTTGATTTGTTAAGATACGATCATGATGCTGTTACATATCATGACAATAATCGAAACAGAGTGTTTCTATCCTTGTACTCGATTAAATGATATGAATCTTGTTGCTATATCGTTACAGCTATAACGACTGGAAATTGATTCTGTTGGATTGAATCGCATCCTTGTTTAACAATCATATATGAAATGTTTGGTTATCGGTTTCAATTGGATATGAAACAATCTTATGACTGTCCGATTATGACTCTATGGACCCGATTTCGTTGGTAACAGAATAACAGAGTATTCTTATCTCTGTGTTCGGTTGAATCATGTTGATCCTGTTTAATGTTGAATGATAAAATCATTTTGATCTCAATGATTCGTTTTCAGATATTTCTTGGATAATGATTAAATTTAATTCTTCAAAAGGATTTGAATTAATCTCAATTCTGATTCTGTATATTATTTTAGACTAGCTACAGAATCAGATGATTCTGTAGCTAGTCTATAGAATTTAATTTTTATCATTTTATTAATAAAAGAATCTTCTAACTTGTCTATTTTGGATCCTTTTCAGGTGAATTTGAAATTGTATGGGATTTGATGGACAGTTTGGAGGATATTTGAAACATTTTGATTTCATTTTAGTTTCCTAGTTTAGTTGATCTTGGGAATATCTTCCCAGATTATGTAAACAGTTTGATAACTTCCACAGGGAGGTTTTACCCTATGGAAAATCTTATAAATACTCATTATTTTTGTAATAATAATCATCCTCATTCGTGGGAGAACAAGGATATGGAATTTTAATACAAACTGAGACAGAATTTGATATTCTGCTACAGCTTTAGCTTTTCATGATATCAATATTTTGTTTCATGTTTATATGTATCAATTTGCATTTGTTTAATGACTACTTTATCTATCTTAGTCTTTTGCAAATGATATGATTTATGTAACACCCCTCCTTGTTACGACAACAACTCTGACAACAGGTGCAATTTTTTTTTTGTTTTAACAGTGTGTGCGCGCGTGTAGGAGGGGAAACAGACACACTGGACTCTACGTCACCACTCGACAACCAACAAGATGCAACCGCGATGTTCAGCACAAGAAGACTGAAGGCTCACAACGAGTAACTGCAACAAGATACGACCATAGGCATGAGGCGCACAACACAGACATTAAGACATATTGGGGGTGCACAGTAAGAACACAGAGGGAGGAATCCATGGTGTTAGGGTTACTATTTCTACGCAGGAAAGCAGGGTGTTTAGTCTTATGTATTCTCGAAAGAAGATTAGACAGGCTCCTGGCCGACTGCTCAGGCAGAAACTAGTAACCCGACCTAGAACAAGACGCAAGCAATACCACCAAGTACTACATAATCAGGGACACTCATGACCTCTATGGGAGACGCAAATCAAGAGGACTTAATATCGACCGACCACTATTGAGACCCGAAGACATCAATCAAGATCAATTGCTCCATTAACTATCATTAACCGACGAAGACCTTACCATAAGGTAAAAACCAATAATCTCAACCCCCCATTATTTAGTCATAAGGTCAATTTGCACTAGTTCAGGGACAAGCAATAATCACAATTGCATTGCATTTTTCTGTTAATCGCCATAAGAGAGCAACGATATCATACCATATTGGTAAACCCTCGAACATTTACATTCTCCAAATTATCTTGCCTTTCCTTCCAATTTATTACCATACATTGAAATAACCTAACCAACATTGCATTGCAATTTAGAACATATCATTAACATTTCAAATTAAATGAATAATAACCTTGCAAATTAAACATCATCATGAACATTTCAATTAATCCAAAATTGACATTGCGATTCTACTGTCATCATTAACAGTGCAAATTAGAACAAATATTATTATTGCAATTTTAACAAGTATTACCATCGCCATTAAGCCAATATTAATATTGCACTTAAAACATTATCAATATTAATATTTAAGCAAGTATTGTCAATTGCATTCAATTTAAACAATATTAACCTTTAAGCATATAACAAGTATTAAAAATAATGTCTAATATTAACATTGCCAATAACAAGTATAATCATTGAAAACTAAACAAATATTAATTTAAAAACACGGAGAATAATTCGGTGGAGATTAACTGCGTGGAATTGGAGCAGGATCAAATTAAATATACGTTGCAATAAATGCCCTTGCAGATCCACTAACTAATTTCCCAAATAAAAAGGATAATGATATCCCTACCATAAACGATGTCAACTAACTTTGCCGACTAGATTCATAATAGAATTTAAATATACATTCGTAATAAAAGACTTGGCATATCCATTTTATAATGCAGAATTATTACAATGAGAACCCTAACCAACACGTCAACCATTTATTTTGTAGAGTATTAACATTTCACCTTCAGTTGCGTTAACAATAAAATAGGGAATCCTCACCTACTCAGATTATAATAACGGGATGTTGTCATTAGCTCTCCTAATGTAAGCTATGGTCTGAATTCTTTTCTCAAGGCAATTACAATGTAAACACAAACGGACTATCATACGACTACACCCAGGGCAAATCAGATTAGAGTAACCACACTAATTTGGTAAGTACATGGCGGTTTGAATAGAATACATTGTATATGGGAAAGCATGGCAATTTGAATAGAGTGTAACTCTGTCAATGTAAAAGATCAGCATACAAGGCCATACACTAACCATACACCCCAGCTGATTTAACTAACCTAACCACGCTGTATGGATCACGGATGTACTGATTAACCCGGCTAAATTAATTTACGGTGACAGCGCTGTAAGGAGACGCAATCTTCACAACTTGACATTCTGAGTTTAAGGATTTCAGTGGAGCTGAAAGACAAGTTAGACCACGCCTCGAATAAACAACGCTGAGCTAAACCAACGGAATTAACTCTCACTGACCGGATTACCTTTAACTAACAGAAACAATTCTCTCTGGCAAATTAATTGCACCGACTCCCTGGTAGCTTACCCACAGTGACGGGAATCCCAAGTTGGATTAACAGCGATTCCTCGCAGGTAGCCTGGGCGATGGAGTCGATCAAGGGCAATGGCGAATTGCCTGAGAGGAGGTAAAACCCAGGGAGTTTGGAGGGGGCAGATGGCCCAACACCGGTTTTAAGAGGGATATGGTTTACCAAGGAAATGATGAGAGTTCTGGGAAGGATTGCCCAAGACGCAGAACGACAGTTCCCAATCTCACTGCACTAAAATTAAAAGCACTGGGTACCAGCTTTCTTATATATAACCTAATTTTCTTTTAAGGACGGGAATTAAAGGAATAAACGTTTATTAAAAGCACACCCGTGTTATGAATCCCAATACCCCAACTGGAATTACGCTTAATTATAACTCTACATGCATTAATGTAAAATGCCTAGACTATAGTCTAAAACCTAATGCCCATAAACATGAATAAGTATACAATCGGAGCGCACTGTTTTATATTAAATATGCACACAGTAGCATAACAGGTCAATGCACTAAAATAACTGAAGAATGTGCCGACTCACGATTATAATCTCAATGCACCGAATTAACATGTATACGAAGCATGATAAATTCCTAAAGAACTTAAACGGGAATGCATTGAATCAAAGGCGTAAGCAGAATTAACTGGGAACGGTGAATGCACCCAAAACGCTTATGTCCAACAGAAATGGAACCTTGCAAATTTCGAGAAAACAAGGGATCTAAATAATACAAAGGAGACGCCCATAGTAATAATGCAAGGGATCTAAATAACAATCCTGGGCACAAAGGAGATGCCCAGTCATAACTTAATACACAGGCCGCGATTTGGGTCGCCCATCCAATAGATAAACGCCCATTGCATATATGGTAACGCCCAGTGGAAAAAGGGAAAACCTACTGAGAAAAGAAAACACGCCCATATCAACATAGTACCCATAAACCCAAAACGAGTTTATCAGAAAACCCTAAACTGTACCCAACACAAAAACGAAAGGGTTTTACAATGAAATAGCTGTACACTCATCCATATAACACGTCCAGTCAGTTATGGACGCCCATAACATATATAAAGCACCCAAGGTAAAAAAAAGGGGTAAACCCACGGTAAAAGAAAACGCCCGCGATATGAAAAAAACGCAGGTCTCAAGGAGACTCCCCGCAATGAAAAAAAACGCAGGTCAAGAAATGAGAACGCCCCATTAGGTAAAAAGAAACCCTGCTGGAAAAATTACCCACTAATATAACAAAGAAAAGTGAAATAACCATTGAAGCTACAAGATTACACCAATAACCATTTCACTACAGTTTATAAACACGATTCACACCATAACCACTGAAACTACAAATTTCACAATAGCCATTAAACTATAGCTTATAAACACTCGACAGCAAGATAGAAACGCCCAGAGATTTATAACGCCCAAATTCGAATGACATACCTGTGCCCTTATCGCTTGCAGCAAATGATTCTTGTGCTCCTGCCGCTCCTGCTCCTTCTTGCCGACCGTAGAGGACTCACCGGTACCTCCCAGCCAAACGCTAGGGGTACTCTCCTTCCCCCTTAGCCCCTCGAGCCGCAAAGGGGCCACACACAACCCAGACATTAGCCTAGCTTCTCAGCTCGCCTCCAAGGCTGAGCTACCACTCAAGTCAGCTGAGAATCCCCAACTCCTACAAGAAATCAGTCCAGTCTCTAGTCTGGCAGCATAACAATACCAATAGCTGAAAAGTCCCCTCTTTCTCCCCCTCTCATGTATTTTATCCTCCTTTTTTTGACCTAATCCCATTAGGTTTTTCCTCAAAAACCCTAAATCCCATTTCTTTTAAGTTTTTTAATCAAACCCTAAAAATTCCCCTCTTTTTCAAGTGTCACGCATCCCTACCTTTTCCATAATTTATTTTCTTTTTCTTCTTTTTATTTTATTTTATTTTTTATTTTTTATTTTAAAACTCAAAGAGTAAGTGCGCTCATTAATAATTTCCTTTTATTTTTACATGTGTAACTTTTTATTAATGGTAGAGGTGGTAGGGATTAATAAATTTACGGAAAGAGAATAATGAGGAAAAGTAAATGTATTACATAAAAAGGAATAATGAGGAATTAAGGGGAGGGATGGTGATTTAGTAATGTGAAATGGACATGTAAAAGGGAGATGGATACTGGAAGATTAAGGTGATGGAGGATGGTTTAATAAAGTAGACATGGATAATGAGAGGATAATGGTCTTAGTTTTTTTTTTTGTGTTTTTGGAAATTTTCTTTATGTTACACTTTGAAGGTGATGTCATTCTCCCACCGGTTAGGAATCAATTTTCTTCTTTGCAAAGTTTTAAAACTATTAGATTTTCTTTAACACTTACCCTCGTTATCGCCCTAAGAATTTCATGAAGACCAACTATTACTTAGGTGGGTTTTGTTTAATTTGTTATTTTTATTCAGTGCATGCTAGGGTTAGACTAAATTTTACCCTAACAGTTTTTTTTTTTTGACTTAGTACTAGATTTTGAACTTGGCGTCACTGGGTTAAGGAAGTTGTTTAGGAATCTCTTAAAGCGTTAAAGGTCTTAGGGCTATTAGGTTTGTTTTCTTCATCCACATCAATGCGGCATTAACGCCGGAGGGCCTTCCACATGCTCAAGGGTGCCACTTGCCTCGTTCATTTCCCTTCTGCGACATGCCCTTTAGGATGCCCCACGTCCTCCAAGCGTGCCACTCACCAAACTTATGTTTCTTTCACGCAACATGCCCTTCAATATGAACTACATGCTCCAAGGGTGCCACTTTCGCCGAATTTGGACTGATTGGTAGACATCTATAACCCACGGAGTCAACACTCCGCCCGGGGTGAACTTGTAGGAGTTAAAGGGTTCTAAGGAATAAAGGCCCACCTTATTGCGTATAGAATCATCGTGAAGCTGGCCCATCATGATCTACCCTCGCGGCATCGTGGATCCTCTCGGCCTAGGTAATCGTTAACCTCTGATTGAACCCGCGTCGAGTGCTGGTAAAGCGGTGCGGGGCTAAATCCCACCCTCCTCCCTCAACCTCTAGAATCATGTGTGGCCTTTACTCCATATGTGAGTAAATTCGGCCAGGCTATCGTTCGACTGCATCATCAACAATCATGTGTCGAAATGTCAACAACAAATCATCAAATCAGATGAAACATCATAGTAAACATATCAACCCAAAGCACACTCCATGACTCAGTACGGAGTCCAAGGGAATTCTCACAGAATTAACCTCTACATCCTCAAAGGTCCAAAACCTTGCCTCAATAAAGCCCGAATCAATGCTTTTGTCTACATCAAATAGTAACACATCATGTCATCCCATCCAATCCGTCATAATCAGGTATAAGCGGTCTAATATCATAAAGTCGGATCACTTGCGGTAAGAGTGTCCTCAAATAAGTTTTTTCTAAGTCGTCGAGGCCGGGATGTTACAATTTAATCGATATAATCCATATGCGATTCCTTCGATTATTTGAAAAACATAGCAATTACTTGATTCGGTTTGTGAATGACGGTTCTCTTCTTCATCAATTTGGATTGGTAAGTATAGTTTTTTGCATATGAGGTTTACCTTATTAGCGGAGATTTATAAATCATATAATTGTTATGATTTTTATGTCTTGTTGTCCTATAATCATACTCAAAGAGCATTGCGGCTATCGTTTGGCGATAAAGTATTATTGATTGTGAGTTCCTTCCTCAGGCAAACCGAAGTCGTCATACATAGGACGTCGAAGCGTTCCGAATCGGTTGTTTGAACATTCATTTAGTGTATTTGTTTATATTTTAGTTAGATTTATGGGTAGAATTAGTATATTAGATCGTTTAATTTGTTAAGTTTTATCTCTTTTTCATAAAATCATAAAATCAACAAAAATATCCTTCTCACTGTCTTAGAGGCTGAAAACAAATGAGTTTCGAGGTTTTAATTAAATCATGAAATTGTAGGTCTGTACATTTTGTGAATAAGTTATGATTCAATTAGTAGTTAGATAGTTAATTAGTTAGTAGTTTGTAAATAGTAGATTAGTTAGTTTGTTTTAGTAGTTAGTTTTAATTAGATTAGTGTGTATTAGTTTGTTTTATTGTTAGTTAGTTTAGTTTGTTATATTTAGTTTAGTTAGTTTGTTTTATTTAGTTTTAGTTTGTTTAGTTTGTTTAGTTTTAGTTAGATTAGTTAGTTTAGAATAGTTTACTCTTTGGTTTTCTTAGGACCTTGATCGGCTAACGGAGCCAGATTAAACCCATCGAGGTAGTTCATTCCAAGCGGCTTGGAGTTATTAGACAACCCGAACCCGGTTCCACACTCTCTCAGTTGTGAATGATTAGAGTTTAGCCGATCATCAGTCACAAATCTTTTGATGTAGATCTTATGAAAGAAGATACAATGGAAGATTTCATAACACCATGGTGTTGGAGATGTGATCAAAATAGGACATATTTGATGTTCACTATAAATCTATGAGATGCTACAGTTGTAGTGGTTTTGGCCACAAATCCCATGATTGTTAGAACACAAGAAGAAAGTCCATGATGAGGACTTCACAGCATGGCGCTAGAAGAAATGAAGTAAGAAAGGAGACATCTTTGAAAAAGATGGATACTCATAGCTCAAGTTAGAAGAAGGGTCATCTTTAGAAGTGGGTGAAGAATACAGAGCAGCCAAATCAGAATAAAAGATTGAAGTAAATTTCAAATGTGTCATCTACTAAGGCACAGTACTTGATGGTGGCGGTCTGGCGTGTACCGCAGATTCGGTGTGAATAGGTGTACACATCACGGCTGAGTTGATACTGACGGGCGGCGTTAATACGTTGAAAGCCTTGGGAAAAAGGCAATGCACATGGCTTGGAGTTTGATGTGATGGTATAACTCTTTATTGTAGGTTCTAACATTGTTTGCTCTGGGTTTTATGGTGAGATCACACAATGGTATAATAAAATAAATCTTGGGTGCATGGCACTAAGCCAAGAGTATGGATTGATGTTGATCAAATGCTCATCTATTGGATTATGTAAAAATGTCGGTGAATTGTACATGGGTGGTATATCTTATGATTGGTAAGATGCACATGTTGGCATGGGTGGATACATTCGTGATGATATCTTTTTGGCATTGTTGATGTACATGGGTGTTGTGCATGGTGGGCACATTTCATTGTGACATATATTTTGTTTCATGATGAATGGTATAGCACAAAGTTTGATGCATGAACAGGTACAAGGATCATCATATGGTAGCACATTGTTCATCTTGTAGAGATAGGGGAGACATGCCCTTAGGAGGAGTCATTCTTCTTCCCATGATTCTAGGAGATATTTATCGGATGCATACCTAGAAAAGAGACCTATATTTGAAGAGCATAGAGGCATAATTCGGGGCTTGATGGTTACGGGTTGTATGTTCGATGTATTTTCAGGATTACATTATATTGATATCCCTTGTTCAAAGGGAGAGAGATTATATAGTGGCAACAAGGCGGAGCAGCCAAAAGAGGAGAATGGCCCTTTGCCATTGATGTCAAAGGGGAGAGATAATCACATTGATGTGATTGATGTCTATTGATGGGAGAGATTGATGTGGAGAGATAGTCACATTGACTATTGATGTAGAGCATGCCTTGTCTACATGTTGACGCCGATAATTGGTAGTGGAGTTGACATCAATGTTGGTATTGCCATCAATGCCAAAAGTGGTGTTGGATCATGTTGTCATTGATGCCAATGGTTTGATTATTTAGGAGATTGTTGGATCATATGTAAATGGTTTGAAAGCGATTGATGTCAAGTAATTGAGTTGATATGATGCCCTTGATGAGAATAATCTATGTCCAAGTGGAAACAATTGATAAAGATGGCTCATTGATATGATGCCTTGATGAAGATGGATCAATGAGTTGAAATGTTGATACATGATGCATAATTGATATATATGATGCGATTGGTGAATCATTATTGTTTTATCATGGTTGATAAGGTGCTGCACAAATGGATGAACTCCTAAGTGGTCCCCTTATGGTGAAATCCCTCGGGAAGGCGCTTTATGGAATGAGTTATCCTAGAAGAAACGGTTGGAGGACCCATGCTTGTATGTGGAGATAATGAGATGAAAGATCAATGAAGTTGTTGGTGAAACTATCCCTAGATGGATAGTGCTTGACATGCCATTCGTTGGTATGTGGAATGTCACATAACTCCTCAAGTTTGAGAGTTATGGCCTTATGAAGTTGGAGGACCCCCATATGAAGGCTTGGCCCCAAAAGGTCAAAAGAAGTAAAAGTGCTTGAAAGAAGGAAATCATTTAAATGATAAAAGTAAAAGTGACAAAATCAAGAAGGAATATTTAAATGATAAAGTATTGGAGAACTTTTCTATTCATGGAAAGTGGTTAACCCTAAAATAAGGAAAATAGGTTAAGTGACCTAGAAGATGAAAGTATAAATAAGAAGCTAGGATCTCTTGTAAAATGTACATTTGGTGAGAATCCTTGTGGATCAATGGAAATTCTTGGTAATATATTTTGGAGTATTGTTGAGCTTCTTGTGAGAGCATCCTATTGGTGTGTGGATCTCTTGAGCATGATTGAAGATCTATTAGGAAGGCGAGAGGAGGATCCTATGGACACATCCAAGTTTCGGCAATGTCGAAGATATTGACGACAAAAGTCTCAGATTCAGAGAAAACCCTATTTTTTGATGCCCTCGCGGGTTGTCTATGTATAGGGAGTGTGTACCTTGGTATCACAGTAATGGGGGCGTGGAATTTGAATAAAATCATGGAGATTGTGTTTGGTTTGGTGCCAGCTCTTGGATGATGAAGGCGATTTCGAGATCATTCTATAGCCTCGAATCTATCACTCGGACTCTTGGTATGGTTACATTATTGTCTTATTGAATACTATTGCTTGATATATTTGTGAATGCTTAGGGCATTCTTGGTATAGCTTCTATGATGTAGCTCCAACTTGGTTGATTTGATGGATGGAGTGAGCAACACTCTTGTGATTGAATAGTGACATAGTATTATGGTATACTTATTGTTTATACATGATTGAGATAGTATTCATATTGACTTGTTGTGGAGCAAGAGCAAGCTATTGGAGAGCTTGGATGTATTATGTATTTGTTTGTGGAGTGTTTGGAATGATGAAAGGCAGAGAAAAGAGTTAGTGTGAAGAAAGAAAAGCTCATAGTTGCTTAGAAGCGGGAGCGCTTGTTGCATTATACTTGTTTACGCATTCCTGCATTAGGTTGTAGTGAGCGAGCCCAGCGTTCACATGTGAACTACTTGGCAATTGGCGATACGTGATAGATTGATATCCATTGAGGATTGTTGCTTCATCTCGGTTGGTGCTAAGGGTGTGAGTTGAGTCTTACATTATAGAGATGGTGCTCTTACAGAGTTGTACTATATTAGGTTATTTCTTTGATAAACCCAGAGATTGTAGTCGTGGCAAAATTGTACATACATCTTATGTTCCTTGTATTCATTGTGGTGATGACTTGTTGATGATATATTGATGATATATGTTGGTAATATGTATTCACATCTTGGTTATAAATGACAACAATGGTAATGAATAAATGTTGAATGCTAATTGATGAGTTTTGTGCAAAGAGAGTATTGGGAAAAAGAGCCCCACACTCATTCACCCCCTCTAAGTGTGGTAGGTGTGTCCAACAAAGTGATATGTTTTTGAGAGATGATGCTGGCCCGATGGTGATGAGTGATGCTCATGATCTAGTCATGAATAGTCTAAGGATGGTGATGGTGATGCTCATGATCTAGTCATGAGATAGTCTAAACGACTATGTTGATCCTATCGGGTAAATGGTATGTTTTTGTGCTCAAGACCATTACCTGTAATACCTCCCTAGCTAGGAGGGAGTGTTAATATTATGGTAGCTGTGGGAGGTATTTACCTCCATGTGTAAACCTGACGAGAGTAGAAGACTCCAGAAAGAAAGAGAAAACCCTAATGAGTTGGCTAATAACCCTAGAAGTCTTGTCGACTCAAGAAGATAATTTATATTGGGTTATTAGCCTCCAAGAGAAGAAGTCGGCCAGAAATAATAATAATATACTGAATAGACATGTACCCAGAAGGAGAAGTCGACCCAAACAAATCTGGTAGAACCACTATAAATACAGGGTGCCAGTTCTCATTTGACACATCTCAGAACTGAAGAGCAGCAACTGGTGTGCACTGCAGTTCCCAGTTTGGTGCGCACGTGTGGAGGAGAGTTGCAGGTACAGCTACTGCAGCAACTAGTTTTTAGTATTGGCTTGGACTATCTCTTGGCTAGGGTTTGGACTATCTGATCAACTATTGTTGGTGCACTATCCTTGGAGGAAGATGTGCTACACCTTGTTTGGCTATCTAGCCTAGGGTTTGCTACTGGAGTAATTCTCGATCAAGGTTAAGGTGCTCGGAGGGTGGCTTCGGCCTATGGTTGGGTGACAAGGGTATTGTCAATGGTAAAACGAGCACACATCTTTCATATTCTAACAGTTCCTTCTACATTTATGCAGACAATCTGAATATTGAAAACGAAGATGTCTGGATGAGAGTCTTTATCCAAAGCCTTGATGGTGAAGTTAGGAAGTGGTTTAGAGGATTGACCCCTGGATCCATTGCTAGTATTGAGGGTTTAGATGATGTGTTATTGAGACAATGGGGGGATAAAAAGGATTTTATGTATTATATTACAGAGTTTGGGTCCCTAAAGAGGAAAGAGGGAGAATCTGTCTCCAACTTCTCCAAAAGATTCAACAAAATGTACAATAAAATCCTTGCTGAGATAAATCCCACAGAAGCCTCTGCCAAAATCTCTTATGCTAATGCATTTGACCTTGATTTCTGCCTCCTGCTAAGAGAGAGAAGAGCTACTTACTTAGCTCAAATGCAAGATGCGACCGTGGAAGTAGAATCTAATGTGTTGGCAGTCGACAAGCTTAGAAATAAGGTTGATGCAGATAGGAGAAAGGGAAGATCTAAGGCCTCAACCTCCGGTTCCTCTGCACCTCACCCTCAAGTAGATGAATTGACCAAGATGGTGAAATCTCTTCCTGCAGAAATGGAGAAGATGAAATTTGAAGAGAAGCAGAGTTATAAGAATGCCCAGAATGTTGATAATAGAGGCAATTTCAGAAGACTAAATTTGTCCCCTCAGATTCTCCCAAGAGAACAAAGGAACAGAGACAGAGATGACCAAAAAATCCAGACCCCTCTCCAAAATAATCTTGTAACTGATCATGAAAGAGAGGAGGAATAATTTGACCCAGAAATTCATTGTCTCGGAGACACCTCCCCTTTTCCTCATTTGACTCAGTCAGCATATGAGGAGTCCCTCATGGACATTCAACTAAATGAGTTAAGTAAGGAAGACAAGGCTAGCAGCAGCCAAAATAGATACAATCTTATATCCAAGAAGAAAGAAGGAATGCCTGATGTCCCTGAGCAGCCTACCAGAGCAGAGAAGCCTGATAAAGAGGCAACAAACAACAACAAAGGTAATAAAATCCAAACCTCTTCTCCAGTGGTCAAAACCTCTACCCCTGAAGTAAAAGAAGTCCCAAAGCTCACATCCCATTTTAATTTTGAGCATGAAATTCAAAAAATTAGGATCCCTGTGCCCCTCTATGAACTGTTCAAGCATGAAGATTTCAAAATAAGCCTCTCTACGCTATTGCAGTCTGAACCTTCACACCATCCCACAGACTCAATCAATTTGCAAGACGAAAATCCAACAGTCATCCTAGGTCCTGTGGTAGAAGACAGAGATGATTCATCCCCTCCCTTATATACCTTATTGAACATACATGACAAGGTGTTGCATAATTGTCTAATGGATTCGAGGGCTTCCCATAATCGCATGCCTAAAACTGTCATGGAAGCACTGGGACTGAAAATCAAAAAAGCATACCATGACTTGTATTCCTTTGATTCTAGGAAAGTGAAATGTCTGGGAGTCATAAAATACATGTTCGTGACCTTGTTTCATTTTCCCATGAAGAGCGTGGTCATGGACATTGTATTCGTTGATGTTCCCCCCAAGTTTGGCATGCTATTGTTAAGATCTTGGATAAAAAGACTTGGGGGAACCTTGCAAATGGACCTCACTTATGCACTATTCCTGTGTTTCGGGGGGAGCATAGACGACTTTACAGAGAATCTCAGTTGGCCTATATCATTAGTGATGAAACTATCCCCACCAACCATCCTATCTTTTCCCTTGACGCCGAGTTGGGGCCTAGTTTACTCCAGCTCACTGATGCTCCCGAACCTACTCTAAAGCTCAGAAAGCAGCCCACTGCTTTTCATGAAGACTCTTCCCCCATCACCTCTATTTGGAAAATGTTCTTTGATGGAGCCTTTTCCAGGGAGGGTGTTGGTGTTGGAATGGTTTTTATCTCACCAACTCAAGAGACCATACCTTTGTCCTATAAGCTAGAATTCGAAACTACCAATAATGTGGCAGAGTATGAAGCTCTTGTGTTAGTTTTGAGGGCTGCGAAAGACACGGGAATCAAGGAAATATCTGTGTTTGGAAATGTCAAGTTGGTTGTAAAATAAGTTAGAAATTTTTACCAGGCTAAGCATCCGAGGCTCAAATCTTATAGGAATGAAGTGTGGGATTTAATAGACAACTTTTTTCTGGCTTTCAACATTTCATTCATTCCTAGAGAGGAGAATACAGTGGTCGATTCTTTGGCTGTTTTAGCAAGCAATTTCAAAGTTCCTCTACCACCCAAGTTTAGGTATGATATAGAGGTAAAATACAGACCCTCTATACTAGACAATGTCAAGCATTGGAAGGTATTTGAGGATGATCTTGAGATCAAAAGATTCCTGGAAGCCGTTGACGAATTTTCTGCATTACACATAGACCAGGATCATGATTCTGAAAGTGACCCATATGCTGATGTATTTTTAGAGAAAATTGCTAATCACCACATTATGCAGTTGCCTAGTAATCACATTCCGAAGGGACTACTCCCTTTGGAAATAATTTTTGACAGTAATGATGTAGCGGTGAAATCTAAGAGGCCCATCAATGATTCTGAGATATCTGAGTGCAACCTTGGCACAAAAAAGGACCCCAAATTGGTCAAGCTGTCAAGCAATCTATCAAGGGAACAAAGGGACGAGTATGCTGAGCTATTAAAGGAATTCACTGATGTGTTCGCCTGGACATATGAAGATCTCATACATATGACATAGGTGTCATTGAACACAAGATCCCACTGAAAGAGGAGGAAAAACCATTTATGCAAAAATTAAGACAGATCAATCCCATGTTGTTGCCTATCATGGAGAAAGAAGTAAAGAAGTTGTTGGATGCCCAGATCATTGTGCCTTTGAGGTATTCAGAGTGGGTGTCCAACTTGGTCCCGGTGAGAAAGAAGAGTGGGGAAATCAAACTTTGTGTCGATTTCAAGAACCTGAACAAAAGATCAAAGAAGGACAATTACCCCTTGCCAAAGATGGAACACATATTGCAGAGGGTAACAGGTGCATCCAAGATTTCCATGATTGATGGCTTCTCTGGTTACAATTATATTTATGTCCTTCCTGAGGACAGAGAAAAGATAACCTTCACCACTCCTTGGGGCACATTCACGTATGCCAAAATGCCCTTTGGACTGATGAACGCAGGGGAAACCTTTCAACAAGCCATGGACATCACATTCATTAGGGAAAGAGACAGATTTTTAGTCATCTACCTGGACGACATCATAGTATTCTCTAGATCTGATGAAGAACACTGCTATCATCTAAGAAAGGTCTTCTTGAAATGCAGAAGGTTTGGTCTCTCCCTCAATCCCAAGAAATCCTTGTTTTCCATAAAAGAGGGAAATTTGTTGGGCCACATAGTATTAGCTAAGGGAGTCAGGATTGATCCCAGCAGAGTTGAAGCAATCCAAACCTTGTCACTCCTAAGATCTAGGAAAGACGTCCATTCTTTCCTAGGAAAAATTAATTTTCTAAGGAGGTTTGTTTCCAACTTTTTTGAGATGGTAAAGCTCATAACAACCATGTTGAGGAAGGAAAATGAAGTTAGATGGACTATTGAGTCTCAAAATTCCTTTGATCAGATAAAGAAGGCATTGGCTAAAGCACATGTGCTTATCAGTCCTGACTACACAAAGGATTTCCTTATTTTATCATTTGCTTCATTTGACACTGTAGTGGTTGTTCTATTACAGAAGAATGTTGAGGGGTTGGAGCAGCCCATTTCCTTTTTCAACAGAGCATTGAGGGATGTAGAGGTCAAATATGACATCATGGAGAAGCAGGCCTACGCTTTGGTTAAATCCATTAGAGCTTTCAGAGTCTATGTCCTGCAATGAAAAATCATTGCATATGTCCCTTCAACTGTCGTGAAGGAAATTCTCATTCAGCCAGACATAGATGGAAGGAGGAGTCGATGGATTGCCAAAATCCTTGAATTTGACCTAGAGATAAAGCCCACCAAATTGATCAAAGGTCAAGGTTTAGCCAGGCTACTAGATGAATCTAATTGCAAAGCTTTTGGGGTAAGCTTCATCAATGAATGCTCAGAAAACCAACAGGCTGAATTCTCTTATACAAATGCTCAGGCAGACCCCCCATTAGCAGGATGTCCTTGGTATAAAGATGTCATATATTTTCTACAGAAATTGCAGCCCCCCGATGGCTTGCAAAGGAACAAGGCAAGAGCTTTAAAGCTTAAAGCAATTAAATATTGCCTTGTTGATAAGATTTTATATTGGAAAGACCCCCTGGGGGTTCTTTTGATATGTCTAGACCCATAGGAGGCCCCAAAAATTATGTTTGATTTTCATGACAGCCTGTGTGGGGGACATCACTTTTGGAGAGAAATGGCCTACAAAATTCTCAAAGCTGGATATTCCTGGCCCACTCTGTTCACTGATGTCTGTGCAAAAATCAGGGCTTGTATCAAATGTCAGAAATTCTCAGGAAAGCAACAGCTAAAGTCCCTGCCATTAAATCATGTGGTTGCTTCAGGGCCCTTCCAGCAGTGGGGCCTAGACTTCATTGGGGAAATCCATCCTGCGTCTAACAGTTAGCATAGATGGATCCCGACTGTCGTATATTATTTTACCAAGTGGATAGAAGTTGTCCCCACAAGGAGTGCTTCTCACAAGGTAATCATTGGATTTCTGGAGGACATCATCGCAAGATTCAGCTGCCCAAGCAAGATTTTCACTGATAATGAAACATCTTTCAAGGCCGAACCATTGATACAATTTTGTGAGCATCTCATAATCAAACTAATTCACTCTACTCCCTATTATCCCCAAGGCAATGGGTTAGCAGAGTCCTCTAACAAAATCCTAATAAATATCATCAAAAGATTGTTAGAGGACAACAAGAAATCATGGGATTCAAAGATCAAATTTTCTCTGTGGGCTGACAGGGTGACAACAAAGAGATCTCTGGGTGTCTCTCATTTTCAACTTGTTTATGGAACTGAAGCAGTCTTTACTCCTCAGCTTGCACTACCTGTGGCGAAATTCTTTTAAGACTGCCAATGAGAGCCTGGCGACATGATCAGAAGGATACATCAACTGGTAGAATTCCAGCAGACTAGAGAGCAGGTGATGGACAAAGCACTTGAGCATCAACAGAGGATCAAGTTGGCTTTTGACAGGAGGGCGAAAAAGGAGGATTTACAACTGGAAGATCTAGTGCTAAAATGGGATGCACCCAAGCAGGACAAGGGC
>SNQJ01S0054933.1:0-12757 GCA_010110895.2 Picea sitchensis | reverse complement strand
AACAAAAAAGAGGTTGGGGTCTTAGGAACATTATCTTCTTTAACTTATCTCTAGCCGCAAATACTCTTTGGAGAGTTTTAACTTCTACTGGGATTTGGCACTCTGTCATTTTGAACAAATACTTGCCTCATATCTCTGCTACAGCTTGGCTTAGATCGCCCCCTACCCTTCCCAGCTCTACCTCTTCTACCTGGAGAAATCTGGCCCGGTCGGCTCCACTTCTTTCCCACTGGCTCTCTTGGAACCGGGGGACTGGACACTCTATCCACCTTGGTCAAGACCGCATCCTGGGCTTGGGCGATAATTCATTTTTAACAGCTCAACTACTTACACGCCTCCATTCCTCACAATTATTTTTCCTCTTCCAAGCAAAAAACTTGACTGTTCAGATTCGATTTCTCACTGTTGGCGCACTGCTGAAGATATCGGCTTCACTGGTGCTCTCAGGGATGAATGGTTTTCCTATACATATGCCCTATTGACGGCCGGTATGAATCTTATTGAGAGGGAGGACGTCCCGATTTGGATCGGTGGAGACTCCACGGGCCACTCTACTGTTTCAAACCTCTATTCTGCCATCACCAATCAACAGTGGTCACTCTCTACTGCAAACTGGAGAAAAAAAAATTCTGGCGTTGGAACATTCCGTTGAAGATCAAGCTCTTCACCTGGCTCTGCATAGAAAACAAATTAAACGCCTAGGATATTCTCTGCAGAAAGGGCATAATCGATCCAAGTTTTTGCCATCTATGCCGCGAGGAGGAAGAATCAGCCCTCCATATTTTCGTTAGCTGCACCTTTACATAAAAGCTCTGGGACCGAATCTTTGGGGTTCTTCACCTTCATACAATTTGGGACGGTTTTACCCTACAGGACTGCTATAAAAACTGGAGCATCAATCAAAACAGTCATCGCTCGCTGCCTTCATCGCTCGCTGCCTTCTTTCATCTCTTGGTTCCATTTCCATCTTCAACAACGCGACCCCCTCTTTTTCAGCTGTAGCACATAAAACCCTGGGTTTATACACTACTTGGCACGCTTTACATCGGATAAAAAAATCAATAAAACCAAAGCATGAGACCACTCCCACCGAGGGTCTGCCAACAGGTTGTTCGATGGGGCTGCTTAGTCGGATGGATACAACTGTGTGCTGGCGGCTTTATAAAGATCACTGACAATTCACATCTGTTGGACTCTTAACTGTGGTCTAGGTACCAATACAAAAGCAAAATTGTTGGGGGTTTGGGCTTCTCTCTTCCCGGCCATGAGGCTGCATATCATGGGTTTTCAACTTCTTGGGGACTCCAAAGTAGTGATTAACTCGTTAAATTCAAAAGGGCAGCATCATTTATCCTGTCTTCTTGGCTGGATGAATAGAGCTCGCAAACTTCAACACAAGTTCCGACATATTACCTTTCTTCACATTCCATGTGAAAACAACAAAAACACAGACACCCTCTCCAAAACTGCCCTTAAAAAACAAGCAAGTTTACTTTCATATAATCATTGTCTTGAAAATCATGAAGACCCGACCATAAATATAAACTACTTTTAGTTTACCATAGTTTTCGGATCCATGCCAGACTCTATCTCTTTTTGAATATCATTCTCTGTTCTTGCCATTGTATCTTTGCATGAGATTGAGTTGTTTTGGGTTCACTGATCACTGGCCTCTTTTCGAGAAACAGATCAAAGCCATTCCATGTGTATGGGTGTTTTGTATGATGACATCTTTAGTGATGTAAATTAAAATTATTTTATAAATATAATGGTGCAATTTTCTTTGCTCGAAAAAAAAAACCAAGTGCTATAAGTTATGAAAAGGCATAGAAATGGGTCCAAACCCATGAAACCTAGAAGCAAGAACTCTTACATTGATGAGCTTGCATATATAATGTAGAAGCATTCTTGGGGTTTTCGTTTTATTCCATGTTTTTTTAGATTTTCAATGGTGACAAGGGTTTGATGTTTTTGATCATGTCACTCTCATCTATTAGAGTTAAGGTTTGAAATTTGAATATACTATAGAGGACACCTTCCTCTACCTTTACATCAAATTTTATAAAAAAATTAAAAGTTTAAGCACCGTGTATATGGACACCTTCCTCTACCTTTACATCAAATTTTATAAAAAAATTAAAAGTTTAAGCACCGTGTATATGTTTGAAGCCAACACATAAATTTCCAATTTTCATATTTTTATAGTAACAAGGGTTTAGTATTTTGACGAGTGTGGCTTTAATTCAATTCTTGGAGTTGGAGTTTAAAATTTTCATAGTAACATGGGTTTAGTATTTTCACGAGTGTGGGTTCAGGGATTAAGAAATCTGATTTCCTGGAGCTAGGGAGTCGAAGAGGTTCTATTCCTAGTTGGTTGGGAGGAAACAGTTTCATGCAGTTTCAGTTTCAATTTTATTTCAGTTTTTAGTAGCACACTGTTTCAAGAACTCAAAGGTCAGCATCTTCAAGAGATATTTTACTAGTTTTATGTGTTGTTGTTAATTAAATTATAAATGTTCATATTTTGTTGTAATATGAAAAATGAGAATTTAATTGCTATAAATTATTGTCATCTTAATTTACTATGTATTTTACTATGTATCAGGTTAATATTTTTTTTATTTACTTTTAGCAATAAAGCTCACTATTGAAATTTACAAATGATATTAAAACCAAGTTTCAAAACTTGAACTATAGGACCTACTCAACCTTAAGATTAAAGATTGAAAACCAAAAATATTAAAGGAAATAATCAGAGAAACCCAAGAAAAAGAAAGAGAAAAGCACTCATAATATATTCCAACCTCTATCCCTCTTGTTCCAACCACTTAACCTGTTCAGTGAAAGAAAAAAGAACCTTTACCTGCATAGTACAAATGAAATTAATATATATATATATATATATATATATAATGGTTAGATGACAAAAACTCCATAGCATAACTGAGGATTAGGAAAATTGATGAAAACATACATATATTCAAGACCAATTTCTTTTGTCTTTTCTAAGTAATACAGAAAATGTTTTTTGATTTATCTATTTTCTTTCTTCTGATATAAATATAAATCTCTTATTAAAAAAGTAAGAAAAAAAATATCTATCAATCATCGAGCTCTTTAACCAAAGCCACAGCATATATTAATACAAGTCAACGCCCAACGCGCCAAGCCCACGAGCCACGAGGAGGAATGAACCCACGGGTCATTCACATTGCACTATAGGGCTTATGACCTTCGAGCCCCTTTTTCGAAGCATATAACTAGGAGCCTACCCACCAAGTGTCAAGCACCTAATTCCAAGTCACAAGATAGCCCACACAAGGCGCCAAATATTGGGATTATATAAACCATTGAACCCAGTTTTAAGCATAGCACCGAGAGTTGGATATCAAATAGAGACTAAGTGTCAAGCGCTGTTACAGAGCATTGCGCTACGCCTCATTTTGAAAATGTACAGAGCATTGTTACAGTTATCATACCTTGAATAAAAAACTTGGGGTAAGATCCACCCTGGAGGGGGTGGAGAGCCTTAACCGTGTGTAATAAGAAAGTCCGAAGACTGTTCCCGTCCTTGACGAGGGAGATTCCCACCATCTCTCCTAAAATCCTTGGAAAGATCAACTCTGGTGGAGTTCATGGCAGCGGGTGGAAATAACAGGGATGTGCAATGAGGGCTATAGGCTTTGGAAACCTCGCAAAACCTTGTGAAACCCCGCGACAGTAGTTCGTTGCACAACGTCCTTGTGAAACCCCGCAACAGTAGTTCGTTGCTTGCTGCTCCTCTTTCATGGTCAGAAAGATCCTTGTAAATTAGGCGGAATGTATATAGAAACCCTAACTCGTCCCCGACATAACTCGCGGTTACTGCGGCTGCTGATTTCTCATGATGGGAAGGGTTGCAAGCTTGGGTTGCCCTCTCATGGCCATGGAAAACTTATTAGCATCAGAGTGGTGATTATTGCCCAATATTCCGCCTCTATTGTCTTCGCCCGCGTGCAATACTGCGCCACCGCCTTGTTGTTGCCCATGTACAGAAGGCCCAGTTGGAATAGAGGTGGTGTTGGGAATTAGAAACCACGGGGGCATTAGGGAGGGATAGGGGGGAAGTGGAAAATACTCCACAGTGCCGGAAGCGTATGAGGAGCATATCGGGGACCCGTTCCAATCGGAGCAACAACAGCTGCCATTGTCATCCAAACGAAAGAATCTAAATACTCTAAATTGTTCAAAATTTTCACGTTCAACAGAACTGGGAGATCAAAAAACAAAACTCGTTTCCAGTTGATCGAGAGTCACAGAAACTCTATCGGGTTTGACAAACGACTCTTTTAGTTAAGAAAGAGCCCACCCAGGAAGCCACGACTTCGCCCTTTGGAGACCATCCATGAGCCAGAGTCGCGCCCTTTGGGCGTTTACTGGTAAGTATTCTAACCCTAATTATATATATATATATATATATATATTTATTTATTTACCATATTGATATGTAAATGTGTTTTTGTTTTTAATTTAAATTGAAATTTTTTTATAATCTTTTTATTTTATTATATATATATATATATATTTAATTTAAAAATTATTTAAATTAATATTTTAAATTTTTGAATCATATATAATAGATCATTATCTCCCTTTTGTTCTATGTAGTAGGATGAATTTCACCATCTCATTTTAACAAAAGACAACATAGAAAATTGTGTGAGTATCACAACATTTTATTATTGTTGTAGAAGATTAGGTTAGCTTATTGTCTTCTTTTTGTTTTATGTAGTCGGATGAAGTTCATTTTAAACTAAACTTATGATAAAATGATCTCTATTGATAAAATATGCCTTCTCTTTAAACCCAATCCGTGGTATTATTATAATATATAATGATATTAAAATAAACAAAATAAAAACTATTATATAAAATGAAAATTGGAAAAACATCTAATTGTATCACCACTATATGACAAATGAACAACCCTCACTGAGATAGATCATCAAGTTGGAGACAAAACATTCGTAGGTGGATCTAGTAACAAGTATTGTTCTCTTACCCCACAAAGGCTCTACTATCCCCTTAACTAGATGTTATAGTAATTGAAGGTGCTTATGAGTGTGTTTATTTTCTATTTTTCGATACAAAAATGCATTTTTTTCACTCCTCTATAATCAACATTTTTTTGAAGTTATATTAGATGTACTAAAAAAAGGTAAAATCTATAAATATTTGAAAATAAAATTTTGTTATCTTATATCTTATGTAAGTTGGATGTATTAAGTATGTTGTGTTTGTATATACATGAGTATGCCCACAAACCTTGTTATTGTTACTTTGTTGATAAGGAAAAATAAATTTACATCCATTACGATATAAGAAATGAACCAGTGAAAACACAATTACAAAGGTTAAAACAATTTTAAAATAAAAGATACATATCAAAAAAATTTAAAAGTATTGAAATAAAGCTAACATAAAACATTGTTGAAGGGAGGAGGGATGAGAGGGATGGGTGTATGCATGTGAAAAAGGCATTAAAAAAGGATACCATAAAAGATATGGCAAAGGAATTATAAATATATTAAATATAAAAAAGAAATATCATACTTGTATATTTGTAATTGTAATTGAATAGGTAAAGGGAAATGTATATAAAAATGGATGTCATAAAATATGGCAAAAAAATTAAATATTAAATAAAAAATGTGAAAATCTAGCACATATTTGTAATTATAATTGAATAGGTAAAGGGAAATGTATATAAATGTAAGGATATAAGATAGGTTTAAGGGTTATGATATATACAATCTAAGGGTAGTGACTTAATGTAAAATAATGAGTAATAAAGAATATAATTAATGAAAATTTAGTGATTTGTTAATATAATGATCCACATAGATATTGGTGGTCACTTCAACTAGCTCAAAATAATTTTTTGACAATTTTGGTAATTTACAATTTCTAGCAGTTTTTAACTTTTAGGACATTTGAGGGCTTAAATGAATGTTTTTAGGGATCGAGCTTCTCAATGATTGTGAAGGCTCTAATTAAACCCCCAAAATGAATGTTTTCCCGAATACCTTTCCGATAGTATAGCCCCAAGCGGAGATCATTATGCCAAAGTTATGCCAGGGAAGTTGATACACAAACTACCCAAAACAAGGTCCAAAAAAACTGTTGGATTTTCATCTTAAGTTGGGGTTTTGATTTTTGTGATAAAAGGCCTTTGGGAACCTCATTTGTAATCATCTTTTTTGTGAATGAGTGCAACATCTCTTCTAGAAGTATTTGTCCACCATTCTAGTGAGTTTTTCACTCTATATTTTTTATAGTGTTTGTACATTTTCGCTTATTAAGAGAAAATTGTGTATTATTGCATCTATGTGTTTATATAGTTTGCATTTCTTTGTTATTTACATTATATTATTGGATCAGAGATATCTATGTACATTTCTTTATTATATCCTCACGTATAAATTTTGTTAACAAAGCCATGTTTGGATCATATAATGTTAATTGCGAAAATGATTAAATTAAAATTATAAATTATAATGTTAATGAATGTTACTTAATAAGATTAGGGTTAGTTTATAACTAATTATAAAGGATCAATTATATAAAGATAGAAGCTCCATAAGGATGTAAAGTATTAAAGGGAAGGGTTAAACGCTTCATTAAAAGGGTAAGTTAGAGTAATGGGTGAGTACCCACAACACTACCATAGCTAACACATCGAGAGAGTTGTTAGGACACATGTACCAAGTTACCAAGCTTAGAGGCTATTGACCCTAACCCTTAGCCACTTGCCTTATGGGGTAATGTCTATTCTGAGGCAGTGCCAAGGAGCCTCCTAACCCTGTGTTTACAAGTATAAGTTTGAGCAAAAGCGTGAATGCTTTAAACTCTTTCTTGATAAGCATTTGGTTTAATGTAGATTCAATTATTCAATATGGTTGGGACTTGGAAATCGGTAGGGGCATCGTCGCATGGACCATAGCGTCGGCCAGCTGCCATCTCGCCAGCTTGAATTAGCATTTTTAGCATCCCTTAAATTTGTGTCCAGACATTAAAGGGACTCAATCAACATATGTGAAGTGAAACCCCATCATATGGGTGGGTAACCAGGCATCGAGGGACTGGAGGGAGGGTCTCACTAGGGACATCACCCGAACTTCTACAAAGATCAAACTCGAGTTTGTGGGAGGAACCCTGCAAGTGGGTATCTTGAGAACCAGTTGGGAAGAGGACAATGAGATGTTTTGCCTTGAGAGACTAGCTTTTAAAGTCAAAAGCGAGATAAAGGTGATCTCTTTGAGTTGAGGTGATTACCTTGGCCCGGTAGAATTGTCTGGAGAGGTAGTTGCACCCTACCCCAGACACCTTTGTCCCAGGGATATTTTGAGAGGTTGAGAGAAATATTTTGCACTTACTAGGAGGAACAACAGGGGAGGGAGCATTTCATTACCCCTGATGGGAAATCGCTCGTGGAAGAATGCAGAGATCCAAGGTTCATGGAGTTAAGTGAAATATGCCATTACATGGATACCGATCAACGTCATAGAGTGAAACATAATACCCGGGTTAAACCTGGGCAAGGGAGCCATTGCCCTTAGATGTGGAAATGTGAGTAGTTGAAGCAATTGAAAATGTTGTTACACGGAGGAGCATATGAGCCAAATGGAGGTATGAGATCAACCATTCCACAAAATCTTGGATTCATGGGGAAGGCACCTAGGAACTTTTCTAGGGGAGGGAGATCTAGGCTGCCTCCTTATGGAAATAGAATCACACCTAGAGAAGTTACAACATGTATTTCAATGGCTGGGAGTGAAACATCCCACTCATCACAAACAACACAAACAGGTCCATGACCATCACAGGAGCAGCTAATAGGGGCAGGGCCTCCACGGGAAATAACTCATTTCAGAGGCCTTCACAAAGCAGTGTGTAGGTTCAATCTCATATTACATGTTGTGGATGTGGGGGACCCCATTACCAGCGTGATTGTATAGAGTTACAAGTAGGCTTTGTGCATAGAGAAAGTCCCGATGGGAAGAACAAAGTGGTAGCCACGGTTTATCCGGTGATTAATAAGCGCTAGGAAGGCATCAATCCATAGTGGTGGGTGAAAACCGGTCAAACTAAATCATGTCCATGCTAAACTTTTATTTCGTGCAGTTACTTTCTGATGGTTTCAGAACCACCTTGTACATTAGAAAGTGTGGGTTGGCAGCCTAAACCGCGATGACTTTAAAACAGTCGAGATGGCTTCGGGGGAAAACAGGTTGTAGGACCTAGTTTTGATAATTGTATATTAGACCTCGGAGTGTGTACTACTGGGTTGAAGGTGTATGTCACCCTCTCTAGGGATGTATGACCTAATCATTAGGATGGAATGGTTAGAAGCCCATCCCGGAGCTATGGTAGATTTTTTTGCGAAAATGGTGCTTTGTGTTGGCGATGAAGGAAGGTCGATTAGAGATCCAAGGTGTATGGAGGAAGGTGTCTCTATGATTTATCTCAACCATGAAGGTTAAATGTCGCATGAGGCAAGGTTATTCGATTATATGTAGTGGAAGCGGTAAATGAAAGGAAGGAACCCTCCAGCGGATAGAATTATAAAAATATTGTCGAGTTTAAGGATGTTTTTCCAAAGAGTTGCCAGTTTACCTCTTGAAAGGGAGCTTGATTTTACCATTGAGCTAAAACACAGTGCAGAACCAATATCCAAGATGAGTAGGGATAGCGATTACTAGAACTTTGTGAGTTGGAGATGCAGTTGAAGGAACACTACCCGACTTAGGGATAATAAGGCCTAGTGTCTCACCTTAAGGGGTGCACCAATAATTTTTGTCCATGGTTCCTTATGATTTATTAATAGATTAGAGGGACTTGAATAGTGCTATAGTGAAAATAGGTACCCAAATACCCCGAGATAGATGATCTCTTTGATCAAACGAAAGAACACCGTTTTCTAAAAATGATACGTGGTCGAGGGTATCACCAGTTAAGGATTAAGGAGGCAATATTCCTAAAACTACATATCGAACTTGGTTTGGGCATTACAAATTCGTTCTAGTACCTTTTGGTTTGACCAAATGCACCATAAGTATTCCCTTGGAGCCTCATGAATGGTGTATTTAGAAAGCACTTAGACCACTTTGTATAGGTCTTTATGGATGACATCCTCATCTCTATTCCAAGAATGAAAGAGAACATGAGAAACACTTGAGAGTGGTGTTGTCATGCCTTAGAACAAGTTGTATGGCAAGTTGTCAAAATTCTCTTTCTTCCAGAAGAGATTCACTATTTAGGTGATATCATTTACGGTGAAGGAATCTGTGGACGAAGAACAGAGGCCATTATGGAATAGCTAGTCAGAAAAATACTCATGAAGTTGAGAGCTTCATGGGGCTAGAGGGTTATTATCGGATATTTGTGGAAATATTCTCAAAAATAGAAAAACCCAACACCACCTTGCAGCACAAGGGAGTCATGAATAGACGGAGGAGAATGCGATATATTGCATTCATCTAGCTAGAGGTTACCCAACGGTGCACCAATTCTCTGAGTGTTGGATATGGAAAAAAAACTTCTATTGTAATCTACGGATGCCTTGAAGCAAGAGTTGGGGTATACTATCAGGAGTGATAGCATATGCATCTCAAGAAAGTTGAAGCAACATGAGGGCTATGCTATTCATGATTTAGAGTTGGGATTGTAATGCTAGCTCTGAGACTTTGGAGGCATTATCTAGTGAAACGAAGCTTTGAGCTCAAAACAAACCATGAAATATTAAAGCATCTCTTCACTCAAATGGAATTGAATGATAGGTAGATTTGGTGGAGTGAGTTTATGAGTGAATACGATTTTGGAATTTCATACATCAAAGGGAAAGGAGAATGTGAAATTGCGTGATGCCCTAAGCGGGGAGACCACATGTCTCTGGTTCCCATAAAAGGTTAATCTAAGGGAGCGAATATTGGTGAAATACTTGGAGATAGTTTGTATTTAAGGGTTACTTGACCCCTCAGTGAAGGTAGTTAGACCCAAATTATGAAGGATATAGCCTAGAATCAGATGGATTGGTAGAATATCAAGGAAGGATGTACATCCACGAGGTGGGGATATTCGAATCATCATACTCAAGGAATCCCAATAAAATTTCACATTGCACATCTAGGTGTGAAGGAAATCATGGACATGAAGAATCTTTTCTTATAGGTAGGAATGAAGCACGATGTAATCCATTTAGGTGCATGGGATTCCTTGAGTGTCCAACAAGTCAGGATGATCATCACCACCGTTAGGTCTCTAGCCTTACACTTGATGTTCCCTATGTGAAGTGGGAAGTCATTTCTCTGGATTTAAGTTCTACATAGGATTGCAGCTCCATGTGAGGCACAATGTTATTCTTGTTATAGTTGATAAATTGACTACCAAGAGTGCTCCATTTTATTTCTAGTTAGAGACACTTACGATGTACTGATGTAGCGCGTGTTTTTATAAGTAAAAGTCAATACTGTCTACATGGGATACCTAATAATATCATTTTAGATAGGGACTATCGGTTTACCTCTAGGTTTTGGATAAGTTCTGCGGTCGACATTGGAATTGAGTTGAACTTGGTACACCATATCATCGAAACAATGGAAAACTAAAGAGTAAATGGGGTTGTGAACATGCCCAGGATGTATGTTATGGATAATCAAAGAAATACTTTGGGAGAAGTACTGCTTTGGTAGAGAGTTTTCCCTACAATAGGTTTTCATAGCTCAATCAAAATGACGCCCTATGAAGCTCTGTATGGAAAGCCATGTAGAACCACCCAGTTGAGTTGGGAAATGTTAGAACACTGAGTGATAGTTGAGCCCGATTGATTCAAGAGATGAGGAACATGTATGTGATTTAGATTAGGAAATGACTAAAGAAAGCACATGATAGACATAAAAGTTATGTTCATGCACATGGGGTGACCAAAGTTATAAAGTGGGAGATCAAAATTTTCTATAGTATCGAAGCCCTATTGAATACCATTAGGTTTGGAAAAGGGACAAAGTTGTCACCTCATTTATAGGACCATTCAAAATCAAGAGAGGAATTGGACTACGTTACCTATAAGCCTCATTACTTCCATCCCACTTGCATAAAACTCATCATATTTTTCATGTACATCGTTTCACACATTATGTTGTTGATGAATCTCACAAACTAAATTGGAGGAATTGGGAATAAAGTCCACAGAATATTGAAGTCCACAACTAGAATCGTCTGGTAGACAAGTTGGATCCAGGTATGGGATAAGTATAGCCCGGGATGCACTACTTGGGAGGGATCTCTGACGAGATCATCCTCACTTTTACCACCTCGGGAATATGTTTTCACGAAGGTTGGGTGTATGTAATACCTTTGACTTAGACATCTAGAATTACTTAAGACCTAATGAGTATTTTATTTTGCTCATAAGCTGTGAAACTATTAATGATACAGGAAATTTTAGACATATGGACCTATGCGAATGTCAATTCTATGGATGTTTATAGTTATTTGAATTTATGATGGATATTATGCAACTATTTCTAACGAAATTTTTGAAATTTAAAATTGTTGGTATGTGGATCTTGAATTGAGAATATATGATTAAATGCATTTTATGATATAGATATTAGTTTGTGTTATAGACTAATCCATAGGTCAATGTGCTGTCTGATAACCAAAGGATAATGATAATAAAGGGTTGATGTCATGAACCATATTTAAGAAAAAATTATGGTATGAATCTTTGTATGAAATTACATTGGTTCAAATGGTGTTATGATAATATGCTGAATAGAGGTACATTTTTCAAGTGGAGAGACTGCCTAAATCTGAATATGTGATGACAAAATCCCAACAACATGGTTCCACTGTATATTCCATTATAGGATGTAGACCAGTTCTAATGGGAGGTGAAATTTAAAATTGTTGGTATGTGGATACTGAATTGAGAATATGATTAAATGCATTTACATGATAATAATGCATAGATATGTATGAGTTTGTGTTATAGACTAATCCATAGGTCAATGTGCTATGCAATAGCCAAAGGATAATGATAATAAAGGGTTGATGTCATGAACAACAACTGAGAAACAGTATCGTATGAATCTTTGTATGTGAAATTCTGTTGGTTCAAATGAATTGTTATGATATGTGGACAAGTGCAATTTTTTTTCAAGTGGCAAGACTGCCTGAAATTGAATATATGATGACAAAATCCCAACAACATGGTTCCACTGTATGGTCCATGGTAGGATGTTGACCCTAGTTCTATTAGGAGGGGTGGAGGCATTTCCCACCGTGTATCCTATGAAACTTGGAGTCATGCGAGGTCAGTGTTAGCTCACGCTTGCCTAGACGTGTGATGATGACTACCCGTTGTTTGTTGGGGAAGCTTGGTCAAGAGAGTTGACACTTCCACTTACGGGTTCTATTTGGAGTTAGGTCAATATAGTTGATGCTCCAAGATAGTCCAGCAGAGGAAGGATAGGGATGGAAGATGGAAGTAGGTTAGAGAGGAAGGATGACTAGAAGTAGTTGAGTGTGTGTGGAATTTTCACCTTATAGTAGAATTTTTTGATTTCCTCTTATTCATATATAAAAAAGAAGAAGAAGAAGATATATATATATATATATATATATATATATATATATATATATATTTGCTTAACTAAACTACAATTATCTTAGTGAATGTTGCATGTGCTAAATTATTATAATTGAGGGATTTTGT
>SNQJ01S0054932.1:69654-101969 GCA_010110895.2 Picea sitchensis | reverse complement strand
TTCCTTTTTTGTCGTTCAGCCTCAGGCACGCAATACTCTCGGCAATACTCACTCATTTTCAAACCACCCCTTCGGCTACCATTCAAACTGACATATGATCCTCGCCTGGATAGCCCAATCAAGAAATAGATGTCCTCAATGTCGATAGTCAATGTGTGAGCTCCGACATTAAAAACATGTTGATCTGGATCCCACATCTGGACTAAGTGTTCTAGCAATTGAACCTGGGCTCTCATGCCCGGTATGCGGAAATACTTCAAGAGACCGCAATCTCTTAGAGCAGTAATAGTTGGAGAGTAATTTTTGGCATTTGTATTATCTTCCTCATGTTCTTGTTCTCTCCATTCGAGCACCATGATGATGGTTATAAACCTGCATGGGGAACATATGAAGATGGTTAAAACTCTCTTTCATGGAATAAACCTTCTTTATTGGCTAAACATTACAAACTTTTTTGAACTTTGTGATGTTTGCAAGTGACCTATGGCACATAGTGTGAACTTCTCGCATGCTGCCTTAGGCCCGCCTGCGAGAATGAGGCATTCTCGCAGGCCTCGTATGGGCAGCCTGCGAGAATCCCTCTACACGCATAGGGTTTCAAAAATTAACTCAAAACTTGAAATTTAATCAATGAAATCAGGAATTTGAACCATGAAAAGATAAAGCATGGAAATCTTACCAAAACACCGCAGACGGCTCGAAGAATGATGGCCTGAATCTCCCAAAAATCAACAATGAAGGTATAAGGTAAAATGGAATTTTTTGCACTCAAATGGTAAAAGGGTAAAATGGTATGGTAAAATGTGTTATGGATTTATTTTATTTACTTTTTACCATGTTAAAAGTGGGTTTTTTCATGTTTATTTATTATTTTACCCTAATTACTAATATGGGTGAGAAATTGAGTGGAAATGACTTACAAATTACTTAATCACGGATGATTATGGACAAAACATTTTGCGATATGATGTGATTTTGTTTGTTTCCTATGGTTTGATATAAAACCTCGAGCCTTTATCTTCTTCTTTAAACTTGTCAAAATATAAGAACATGATCGAGACATTGTTTTATCTCTTTTCGAGACTGTGTGGTTATCTGAAAAGGAACCCCCACAGGTTAACTTCTTAAAGCCCTTTTCGGACTCTCTAAACATGAAAGATTGTTGAGCGACCTTGCTATTTTCATGCTTCTCGTTAAAGTATTTGAAGTATTCATCCCTTGAGCGATAGTTTAACCCTTTTAGGTCTCATTGGACTACTGAATGCGAGAAAAATGAGCTAGAGAGTTCTCTTTTGAGTGTTTTTTTTCAAACTCTATAATCTGAAAAACCTTAGGGTTCTATCTACGGACTCGTTAAACAAACATTAATGAGACCACGTGATGGGACGAACCACTCCTTCCCTAGGGTTCATTAACAATACTCCGAGGGACTAGATCGAGGATGAGCTTATATCAACAAGCACTTATGTGATCCTCTTCAAGATTGAGCGTGATAAAAAATAAAGAGGTACTTGCTAGAAATGGTGGGGAAAAATTTGGAAAGGGATATGTTTCATCTTTGTGTTAGTGGCGGTAAGTGTGGCTCTTGAACATGACACCCCTATTCATCATTTGAAGCGGTTTGGGAAATCATTTGTCTCTCATTAGATTTAATAACAAGGTCTTTCCATGTATTAGATCTTTGAGTCAATCTTGCCAAATCATTGGTTGTGTCATTCATATGTTCAAAATAATTCCATCTGAAACCTCTATATTGAGTCGACCATCTGCGGTTATCCTTTCACTTACGTAGCCAGTATCCCGTGTCCATAGTCAAATTGTCTCGTACTCTGTTTCATTTTCAAACTTCGAGTTACTCATTTCGTGTCATTGATGGGGGATACATCAAAGGCCCTCCTGTGACGAGTCTTGTTCAGGTCGACTTCGGCTTTATTATCCAGGAACAAGGCTTAGAAATTATTTGGTACCTTGGGCTTGCATGCCTCAATGGCAAGTTCCTGGCTTTAAACGGTGGGTTTACATCATTGACCTACGATCGGATGATTTAAGCGGTGTTCGACATCAACTCATTTATTCTGTCGATGGATTATGCTGTGGTACCTTAGAGTCATTGACGTAATGGTGATTTCCCTCGCGCGTTAGCGGTTACATCAATGACCGGTAATCAAGTGGTTTATACCATGTTCGACTTTGACACATGTAATCACATGGATTAGATTAAATTACTTTCACAGGCGATGGGATTGAAAGACCACGAGATATTGTCTTTATGGTCCGAGGTTGCAATGGAGTATGTGTGATTTGCGACACATAGATCAGCGTGTATGTTTGATGGCTATGTCGTCTTGAAAATATGTCGCATAGATCCCGGTGTATTCCGGTGGCTATGCTATATTATGAATACATGGATCGGTGCATGATTGGTGGCCATGTCCTTTGTTTATGATATCATCGATGCGTGATAAATTATAGGAATGGCTACCTCGGGGGTGACCATGCATTATATTCTAACATTAGCGGATGTTTGCAGGTTTACGATTAGATGTGCTCTTATTACCGACGCACATGCGCCGACTTACAAGAGTCTGTGAAAATCGCGTTCACTTTCGGACTTTGGGGGGCATTACATTTGTATCCACAATTTTGAACATTGTGATGATGTCATGATGATGTTATGATGATAGAAAATCAATCTCTTCACTAAGAATACTTTCATGAAAGAAGTTACATTTGTGTGCTTCCAAAAAACATGCTTTTAAAGGATGAACCATGAGCTACCTATGTATTTGCACAGGAGGCCACGATTCTCCGCAGGGCTTATTTAGGGGTCGCGAACCTCTGCATGCTTTGTAACTATCTGTCAGGGTGCGAACATGTTCAAAGGAAGGAAAAGATAAGATCTTGAATCTTCTAGAGAATCTTCTAGAAACATGAGTTAGCTTCGAATGGTTGTTCAAATGTTGGCATTCCGGATATCTTGGGATCATTTCTATCCAAATAACCCAATCTAGATTCTCCTATATATTGAGGAGATTTCTCATGTGGAAAGGGGTTAAACAAACAATGACAAGAGCTAGCTAGAGATTGATTAAGAGAATTAGTGCAAGAATGTATGAAGGACTGATGCTACAAAAAATAGAGACATCAGCAAGGTCATCAAAAGTGGTTGGTTTTCTTCATGCATGAGCAAGTGTATTGTGTCAGGATCTAGGAGCCATCGGAAGGAGACCTACAACATCAAGGCTCGGGGTTGTAGTTTCACTTTCAATTAATTCAATACGACAATATGTCCCTTTCCCATAAAGATGATGTCACTTTATTGGTAACTCCTTGATCATATGTCTTATGGGCAAGTTGTGGAATATATTATTACGCCATTACTTGATTGGTTCATTGTTGTAATACGGGCCGGAACGAGAGCATTGGAGCAAGATTGGAACAACAGTCTAAGGAAAGCGTTCATAAGGTATGTAGTGATCCTCACCTCTTAGTTCATTCAATAGTCTAGATCTAGGGAAAGTGTATTATTACGTCTGTTTTGTTCTAGATCTAGGTGGATCTAGGGAGATTGGATTGTGTATGCACTCCGCAGTTTATCTGAAATAGGCGAGCTCCTCGAAACATTACAAATATGCTAAAGAAGGACAACAAAGTAAAAAGGATTACGAGTCTAGAAATCCCTTGAACAAGTTAAGCGGAAACCCCTCACGAAGCCCGAGTTTTGATGGGTCTTGACTTCACCCGTATTTCTATATTTTTTCTTTACTTCGGAACATACTATGAGTTTTCTTTGCAAAGAATAGTGAAGAGGTATGAACAGCCTGTTAGCTTTCTTCGGCAAAGCTTTAAGAGATTGTGCATTGAACTACAACATCATGGAGAAGCAAGCTTTTCTTTGGTAAGGTTATAAAAGGCCGGGGTCTATATTCTTCATTCCACACCATGGCTTATGTTCCCAGTGCGGTAGTAAAAGATATCCTGATACAAGAAAACCCTGATGGGAGAAAGGGAAAATGGATTGCAGTTATTCTAGAATATGACATAGAGATTAAACCCTGGCTTGATCAAAGGCCAGGCCTTTACTAAAGCGATGTTTGAATCTAACTTCGAGATATGACATTAATTTTTCTAGATGTGGCAGATGAGCGAGTGAGATGGAGACTCCAAATGTTAGAGAGGTATTTCTAAACTCTCCATGGTGATATGCAGACCCTATTAAAATTTTGCAAAATTTACAAGCTCCCCTCGGTTTAACTAAGACTAAAGCTAGATTTTTTAAAGTTGAAGGCTTTGAAGTGCTGTATTCTAGAAGGAAATTTATATTGGAAAGACCATGCAGGTATTCTGTTAAATTGTTTCTTGAAAGATGAAGTGATAAAGTGTTGCATGAGTTTCATGCGGGGAGAATGTGGTGGCCATTTGTTGGAAGGTTCACGATAACAAAATACTTCGGTGGATTTTCTGGCCAACACGTTTTGCGGATGTACATCGAGAAAGTGGCTTGATGTCAGCAGTGTCAATTATTTGAGGGTAAAGGAAACTCCTTCCTCTACCTCTTAAACCAATTTCAGGTTGGGAAGCTCGCTTTCCGGCCAATGGGGACTCGATTTCGTGGAGATATACACCCCCCTTCCCACCGGCCGTAGGTGGATTCTGCGCCATAGATTATTTCACCAAATGGATCGGCGATCACCGTGGGGCAAGCCACTGACTCAGTAAGTATAAAATTCCTTGAAAACAATATTTTATCTCACATTTGAAAGCGGTTGTCCTAGAAGATTATCACTAACAATCTGGTACTTTTACGATGAAGAAAATCATGAATTTCTGCAACCGATATCCACATCGACTTAGGGGCATTCCTGACCCTACTACCTGGGGGAATGGGTTGGCGTAGTCTTCAAACAAAACTTTGGTGAACATCATCAAGAAAACAATGCGGGGAAAACAAAAAATCATGGCGATAAGTTGGTATTTTCTTTGTGGGGCGGATAGATTGACCACCAAAAGGTCGATTAGTATGTCACCATACGGTTTGGTCTGTAGTGCGGTGATTTCCCTACTTCTCTAGGAGTCCATGTCATGAAATTGCTACAAGACATGCAAGTTAAAGGCCAAATGATTCCGCGAGAGAAGAATCAACCAAATGATTCATTTACCGGCGGAACCAAAGAAAGAAGTTTCAACAAAACCCGGGAATCATCCAAAGAAACATCATAAGAAGATCTTGATCATGAACCAAGGAGGATGATTTTGAAATTTTGGGAGGCTTGGTGTTGAGATGGGATGCCGAGAGAGAAGATAAAACAAAAGGTAAACATGCAAAAGTTTGATAACCTGTGGACAGGTCCATATACAATCCAAGCTTTCAGAATAAGCAATGCATTTTTGTTAAAAGCTTGATATTTGATGAATTGACTCTACCAAGAGCACCGATTGAATGGCCCGAGGTGCTGAAACATTATGTCCCTCCTCGGTAAAAGATTTGAAGAACTCACTCTCCATTGTACATACCGGCTTTAATTCTCGGTTTTACTCGCATTTTCCGAGGTGAAGCCTTGAGGGTCAATGGGTTGAAGCCGAAGAAGGCCTTAGGCTGGCGATCATTGGTTTTCCTGATTTTCAAAGAAAAAAAGACCAATGAAGGCTACTGAGCTTGAATATGTTGGTGGCAGAGCGGATTCTTGGCATAGCAGACAGTACCATCCCGGTGGAGCCTATTATCACCCATAAATTATGGGAATCAACTTCATGACTTGGATATTATGGATATTATTTGTATCTAGTGTTTTATTGGCATTGGCGATTTTTCATTTTACAAAAGAAAAAGAAAAGAAAAGAAAGGGCATAAAGGGTGAAACAAAAGCCCATGCAATAAGAGTGACTTGGTCATACCTTTCAAAGCATGACCAAGTTCTTTTTAAATTTTTCAATGTTCATAGATTGATGAATAAATCGACGGGGTATGTCTAATCGAAATTCGGATAGCCCCTAGGTTTTATTAGTGAATAAATCTGACCGGTGTCTAATCTGGTCGGATAGCCCATAGATGTTATCACTAAAATTCCGATGCCTTGCAGTGACAGAACTCCGCGCTCGTCAACACGAGCAGTCATTCATGGCATAAGGATTAACTCCATGACCACGACCGGGGTCAAAACTATGCAAAATGGCCAAAAAATTAAAAGCTATGCACTTAGCGGTCTTGTGTAGCCTTGTATAACATCTTAATATAAGGCGCATATCTTGTAGAGGTCACAAAACCAGCAGCACATAAGCGGTGCATTTATGGAAAGGTAGTTGACCTCCCAACCACTAATGGTCGGCTCCCAAGTCGATTTGACAACAAATCAGAGCTCAATCATTGTGAGGAAGTGGTCAAAGACCTAATTGTGCCCTAAAGAGCCTTTTCACATTCAAAGAGGTTGCATAATAACCCAATGGCAACATAAAAGCCATGAATGACCACCTTTTCTTCAAGGAATTCTTCATCTTGTTATCTTTGTTGAGATTGCTAGAGACCCTTCTTTGGCAATACACATTGTAAAAGGCTGCATTTCATAAGCTATTCACCCCTCTTGAGTGAATAAGCGGAGTTCTTTCATCCATATTTCATCTTTTTCTTTGAAAGGAGAGCAATCAGTTGAGGGGCCTCAAAGAGCCTTCCATTTGGAGAGGAAGGGACCCAAGTCCTCTTTCTCGTTTGTGTATCTTTGGATTTCATCTATCGGACCAGCTAATACATTGGTGATATTGGTCATTGTCATTTGTTTTGTTTTATTTCTATGCTCCTTATTTTTATTTGGTTTTTTGTTTAATTCTTGTTAATAGCTTAGTTGTTTTTCTTTCTAACCTTTTTACATCACAGCTGTCATGACTAACAGAGCCAACTAGGCGTAAGCACTCACTTTGCTCACACATTATTGTGAGAAAGAGTGCAAGCAGTTAAGCGACTCCAGCGGGGAGTAAGGTATAAATTCCTCCCTCATTTTGGGCTTCATTTGCTTTTCCTTTTGATTTCAGCGACTTAGGGTTCATAAACCGGCCTCTGCCTACCTGATTAACAGTCAATTCATGAGAAATTGGGGAGAATTGATCGGATTTTCTTCGGGACTTTTGACTTCGTGGTGCTCGCCACCCACCGGTAGCGCCTTCGTGCGCTTTCGCGCTTTTTCTCTCTAATGCATCCATAGGCACTTTCGAATGCACCCCAATGCGACAGAGGGCCTTGACTTAAAATCTACATTGTAAGACTTTGGATGATTGGAAAATCATTTTTCACCTTAAGATGATAATGTGTAAGCTCACGAATCGCACCCCTTAGCCCCTCAACTTATAAAGGGGATCATTTAGCAAACTCAGGCACTTAGGAGGATAAAATTCATTGTCCCTTATTTTGCTTTTGCTTACAAATCTAAGTTGAAACATCAATCTTAAAAGCACATCTAAACTCACATTTCTAGTCCCGAAATGTGAGTTTAGAAGTCAAAAGTAACAATCGAAGTATGCTCTTCTCTTGGGACATCATGCGATCTAGAGAATCAGAAAAAAGGATTGAGAAATTGATCTCACCTCCAAACAGGTGAATTTCAAACAAGCTGTTAGGAGAGGGACAAGGCTCTTTGGAGACCCCTCTTAGTTTCATTTATCAAACACATTCTTGTAAAGGGGTCAATACATGCCCACATGTCAACAAAGCTAGAATAGTGTTTGAATTTTCTTTCTTAGATCCGAGGAAAACTAGGAGAGTTAAAAGTTTGTAACGGGCCCACACATGCCCATGTTCAATCTAGGACTAGTTTCATGCTTTTCTAGATTAACTCACATAGGGAGATAAAGGATAGTAGCAGGACCACAATGTCCACATGCTTTAGTTCTTAGGGCTTTTAAAATTCCGCAGGTTGTACCAATGCCATCCTAGTTGATTTAGGTAATCAAAACTCTTGTAAGGACAGCGATGTCCACATGTTGCAAGGAGTGACATCTAACAACTAAAATTTGGTACACTTTTCACTCACACACAAAGCCACTTTTTGCACTCACGCCAACCTCGTCTCGAAGCGTGGTGGTCCTAAGTAGGTTTCCTCAAAGGGATGCGAAAACACCCCATCTTTTCTTATTGGACTATCCACTCCCACTTTTTAATCAAAGCGAGGGTTGGTTTTCACCCCCAACCTCACAAAACTACTTCATTTAAAATATTTTAACAACTCACTAAGTTGTCCCTCCTGAGAGGAGGTGCCAAAAAGAAGATTTTAGTCTAGAGTAGGATTTGGGGGTAGGCATCCAAATAACCCGAATCATCTGGTTCTCACAATTTCAAACATAGAAGTTGACAAATAGGGAGCTTTTAAATCCTCCAAGTCCAGCGTTCCAATCACCATAAAGGGGAGATACCCATTGAAGGGTTGAAGGCCGAGGTCGATTGTTCTGTGCGTCCCCCATTGAGTCACCCCACCTCTTGGACGAGATCCATCCATGACCCATTTCTTAGTAGAAATCTAAATGTGGCGCTTGGACCGAGGTACCTGGTAACCAATTGGGACATCTACCCGGTGGTGATTGTGGGCTGCAATGGCACCTTGATTGGATTTTTTGTAGCCATTGGGAGTGTCGCTGACTCTTCGGGGATATTACCCTCTACCCCTCATTATAACCGGTTATTTCATTCACTGAGTGTCCAGTGGGTGACTTCAGACCCCCTTGTTGAGAGCTATTGGAAGATCGATTGCTATTTGAGAGGAAGAGCGTTACGTCTTCTGGGACACAAGCATTTGCTTTCTTTTGATTCCCCAGCGGACAAAAACCCTCTTACCCATATATGTTGCTTTCTCACTTATTTATGATGATGCACATCTGATTGTTGGCTTTGGTACATATATTGTGAAGACATTTTTTTGCAAAGACTCTTGTTTCTATATTTCTCTCACCACTTGTTGCACATACATCCCACAATTAGTCTGGCATCATTGGGGAACCACATAATCCCGGTCGTTCACGACGTTTCTCAATCTCCCACCTATCTTGGGGGAGTCGTGCTCGTTCACATACTCCTGTGGGTGCCACCATCCTAGGATCAGCTTTGCTTGGTTCTACTTTACTTGGGTCCACTTCCCAAGGTCACCCATCCTCTAGCTCCCCTTTGCAGGCGGAGGGACCCACTTCCTCTCAAGGGGAGCACCAACCCACCTAGTCCTCATCAGGGGTCAAGTTCACAACACACTACGGCTGGAACTAACATTCCTACCCACTACAGATGCCATGCCCAGCATCTCTCAACATTCTCGATCTCACCAAGCTCACTAATGATCCCATATTGCATGGCGCCACATGGCCTGCAGTATAACCAAACTTCCTCTGGACATTCCAAAGTTTGAAGGGGACGGGGGCGACCACGCCAATCATGTCATGACCTTTCACCTATGGTGTTCTTCCAATAGCATCATGGGAGATTGGTCCGGACCTCGTCTTTTCAACGCACACTTATCGGCCCATTGGCCAAATGGTATGTTGAAGAAAGTCTGGGTCCCACACGACCTTTGGTCATTAGCCAAAGCCTTCTTGACATTTTTTCCAATTGCGATCCGATGCGATAATGGTCTAGAACTCTTGTCCAATTTCAAACAGTTCCTCGATACCCACATCGATGACCACATTCGCGCCCAGTGGCGTGGTCGGCGATGTAGTTTGTGTAAAGAAACCACCAAGCAGCGATTGCCTTGGTTGGTTTCGCCGTCCTTGTCGCCCTCCTTGGAAAGATGTCGCTAAGCTACCTTCCCACAATCTAAAGAAGAAGCCATCGGTAAGGCCCAACAATATGACCTCATCCTGCGGTCGGGATACTTATACACGGTGCCGGGGGATCTTAAACACAGTAATGGATTTGGCGGGACAAACTTTGGGATGTCTCATTACGTGAGCGGACTCATTGGTGCTGCAAAGCCCATCATAGTCCACAACTGACCACCCTTAGATGTATGGAACCCCTCAATATCCGCCAGCATATAGGGGCACTTCTTATTACCCCCACCCCATTATCAACTGACCATATCACGTTGCTATACCTCCACCCATTAGTGGACCACCACGGGCCTTCATACATCTCCCTCTTCCAAACACAAGTGGTCTCCCCTCCACATCACCTTATAGTACTAGCGAAAGCCACATCTTCCTATGTACCTTCTGAGCGCACCACCACAAAATCCATGTTTCCCATTTCCAGGACCTTCACAACCTATGGCTCACCAGCATCCCAATGCAGGGGTAAATTTTCAATTCAACCCTTCATTTTGCTTCAGTGCAATTTTGAACAATTAAACACATCAAACCCATCTCAACCATCGAACAATAATAGGTGGAAAGGATGGAATAGGAACAACAACAGCCCCAATCAAAGCGGGAATCAACCACCACGTCGGCAACAACCAGGGCAACCCGAATTCAAGGGAACCAAAACCCCGAGTAACTAACAGCAGGGGCCAGATCACGGTTAATACCATTCACCCTTGTGCTCTTTGTGGAGTGTCGCGGTCATTACACCACCATTGCCCCCAAATTTGATTTCAAGAGGTTGAATGACTCTGGAAGCATTCCCCCTTCCCCGCGCAAGCCGCTTCAGCGAGGCACAACAACAATATCGCAACAACCTCCGGTATTACAAAATCCTATTCACATCGAGGGAAGCCATCAACACCCAGCGGGGAGCTGCTTACCGCCCACCCGGATGGGACAATATCACAATCCAACAATCCAGCAGAACGAATTCTCCTCACCAGTGTGGAAGAAATTCTTTTGCAAACAACGTGTCGTCGATTATCCCCAACCGGTGAGTCTACTCCTACATCTGCAGGAGCAAACCCTACACCGACGGGACCCGTTTTGGTGATCCCTCGCCCTTCCGGCGAACCACCATTACGCGTATCGCATCCCCTTAGCGGCGGGAATGTTCACAATAACCCTCAAGCTTTCGGTGACTCACTTAGCTTCTGACGGTGGTGACAGCACAATCCCGGGCGCCATGTCGGTTTAGGTCCTCAAACTTGCCCAACCTAGCGGAATCCGCGCTTTCCTCAATGGGGGTAGTCGACCCTGCAGATTCTCGACTCATTACCTTCGACCTGCGACAATTGCGAACCCCGTCTTCCTGCCGCAATTGCTATTCAAATCCTCGTCAATGCATCATCGATGAAGGGGCATCCACATGCATCATGTTAAAAATAGTATGGCGAAACTTGGTTCCCGGAACCTTACCCTCATGCATCACATTCGCGAGCCTGTAATGAAGATCATCATCCACGGTGTTATCTTCCAAATTGTCCCTGTAGAACTCGGGGACAAAACCATTCTCATCGACATTGAAGTTATCCCGGCCCCACTAGGTATAATGTATCACCGGCAGTGGAGTACCTACATGTATGATGATATGAAGGCGTTAGCATCAATCTTTAGGACAATCATGTTCCCTCACAATGGTAAACGATTTGTGACCATCGACTAAGTTACACATTACGAGCCAAACCCATCGGCCAGTCGATAACATGCTTCCACTCATTCATTCAAACCAAGACATATACCCACTCATCGAGGATGGGTCAGAAGTTTTAAGGATCCATCCTTGTTAGGGACGTATCATGGAGCACCACCACTCCTTCCCCTAATCAAGTATGTGTCATATCATCTAATGGAACAAAAACTGGAGATATTCTTCCTCCCACAGAGGCTTCATCACTAACTAACATCCCAATAGTTGCAAAAAACCTCCTTCTTGATCCTCCTGCGAACTCGTCGATCCCCGCAGTCCACGAATCCACAACACCTCAAGGACCTAATCCCATTTGGGAGGCGGTTCCCCGACCCTCCTCCAAATCCCCTTCTTTTACCCACCTCCCGGTGTAGAAGCTTTCGAGGTAGCCTTGGCGCTCACACTATGTAATATGGTGTTAGCAATCCCGGTGTGGTACTTACATCCACGAGATGGTCCCTCACCCGCAGGCAGGAATCCCCATGACGACTCCTGTCCTCGCCCCTACTACCCCCATACTCCCTAGCCCCACTGCTACTGCTGGGGGCGGGCGAAAGACAAAGGAGCCCACAAATCCACTTCATCCATGCATCCCACCACCACCTTGCGCACTATGTAAAAAAATACGGACATCCAACCCACAAATTCCCATCTCTACCCAAGTTACGGAATTTGATTCCCCCTAATCCAACCCCCACACCCCCCATTAATACTGCTTCCACTCAACCTTCCAATAGTAAGGGGTTGAAGACCAAATTCACGTGTGCCATTTGTTGCGGTATGGCCATTACACCCATCATTGTCCATCAACGCCTCATTTCCGGGCATTGAACTGTCGGCGTAAGCGACTTTGGAACCAGCCAGCACCCGGCTACATCGTCCACGGCCTTATCGACGACCGGCTGTGTCACTACTTCCGATCAATGAATGCATGGGGCACCCTTGCTCTCTTTGCGGGTCCTTGGCTCATTTTACATACCGATATTCGACGATCATCAATTGTCGGCATCGTCCGGTTCAACCCTGCGGCACCAACTCGTAGTAGAAGTAATTGACCTTACTTCATCAGTCGAGGCTCTTCATGTCATTTCAACCGAACCCGAGGCACTCCCAACAACTCCATGGTTATTAGATAACGTATCCGAGGACTCACCCCGTAACCCACCCAACTATCCCGCCTTACATGCTTCTACGGGTCTACACCCTTCACGAGGTTCTCTCAGTCCCTTCAACATACGGTTTTATGTCGAGTGAGCCCTCACCCTCTTCCGGCATTACCCCCTGTTCCTTCAGCGGGGGCAACCTGTCATTGAGGGTCCTCCTCATGACCCATTATATTCGTCGTTTCCGTGACGAAGAAATGGAGCTAGCGCCCGGACTCCCCACAGGACGCTTACTACATCATCGTGCACTCTTCCTTCCGCGGGAAGCCCTCATGCCTCCTATCCACAATCCCATTTTTGCGGTCAAAACCAAATACTTTGTCCCCACCGGGACCAATCGATTGGTTCAACAACCCCGATACGGCACACGGCGGCTTGAAGAAGGCAATCTAGCTAACATTTCCCCACCATCAAAATCGACATTTCCATTAAGCCCGGAATCGTCGAAGAAATCATCAACGTAGCGGCCGGTACCAAATGAGGTGGCAATGTGGGCCCTCTAGCTATATATAGGCCTTTTTGCTAAACTTCCAGTCACCATTTTGGGAGCCCACGGCGTCCATTTTCAAACCGTCTTCAACCCGCGGGGATCGACCTCCGCCACCATCATAGATGTCCACCGGGCCGCGTTTCATCAGGGCCCAGGTATTACCCTCATATCATGGCCCGGTATGCATGCGCATTGTCACATTTATCTAATACATGTTCATGTTGTTGTCCTCTTCAGATATTGTTCACTTTTGGGTATTCGGTTGTTCTCGTGCGGTACTTGATCAGCATCTCTCCACTTCACTCGTTCAGGTATATACTCAACAACACTGACATGTAGTCTCTCCCACAGTATTTTATTTACATTCCAGTCACACCCTGATGTTGGCCTTTAGGGTACCCATTCCCGGCTTTCGGCGTTACTCACACCTCCATTTGCATTTTTGAATGCTTGTCACCCGGTAGCATTCTCACCTACATGAGTTGTCCCGGTCATAGCACCCATTGACACTTTTTGACCTCATGTTGTTCTTCATCACCCTTTGGGATGGGAGTCGGTAGTTGTTCATCATGTTGCATATCAACCACGCTTCTTCTCCTCATGTTTGCTAGCTTCCCATCACGGACTCCCGGATCCTTCGGCTTTATGCATGGGTTGTTTTACACCTTTTGCGGGATCCTTGAACCATCCATCTCACCCATATCAGTTTGCCACATCTGCGAACCGATCTTCATTTTCACCTACCTCATATAGAAAATCGCCAATGGGGCCCCACCCTTCATCGGTTTTTTACCAACATTTTTGCCCCACCAGGGGCACTCATTTTCCTTTGGGGCACCTGTTTCTGTATTTTTGTACATCTTTCCAAATTTATTCATTGTACAAACACACATGTATTTCTAGCCATTTCCACTTCGCTACTTTGGTCATCACTGTTAGCGACTTTCTTTCTTTTTTGGCAACAACACAACCCATGTCACCATGGTTGGAGCATCTCTTCTCATTCACCCTACGCCGGCATCGTCTATATCTTGATCGCCCGGTCACTTACCATTTATCCTGCGAATTTGTTCACCTTGTCGCCTGCGGCGCAACTTATCTCAGTCTTGGCATCCCCAGGACGCTTTCGACCTTGCCATGGTTTGACCCTTTGTTTGTCTCTTATCCTCCAATAACCAAAGGGGCGGTCTTGAGTGTCACCGCATATTGACTTCGTCCAATGTACCTCTGCCACTTCCGCTTTTCGGTAGAGATTCCAGCGAAGTCATTGTTAAACCCGGTCAGCGTCTCCCTTTTGTCGACATCGGAACACTTTTCCAAAAGGCGGCCGATTATCTTGGTCCTCATATCACATTTAATGAGAGATCTCGAGGGCTGACACCCGGAAACACCATTGCTCGGGATGTGGTTATTATAACATTCGAGCGTAACACTTTCTCATGTTGGGGTGGGTCTTATTACTTTAATGACTGTGCGGTTTTTATCATCAATTTATTAGAAGACCTAAGACGATGGGGCCACCAGCGCCTACTATGGAAGTGGTTTACTTCCGCGACCATTACCCTTGGTTCAAAGAATGTTCCTTTGTAGGGTGTCTTCTTCGCTTCATCATTTAGCCCGAGCTGCCAGTCGTCTACATCAACCAATTGGAGACATCTTTTTCTTGGTACATCACCGCGAGCATGGGGCATGCCCGCCTCGTTTTTTACACACTTGTATATTGTTTCACCTTGTAGAAGGTCGGATCTGAGGTTCCTTTCTTCTCCAGCGGATTGCTCTATCTGATCTCACTCTTGCTCTCCCTTACAACACCATTCGATAAAAGAAACATTGATGATGAATTTGACTGTCTACGTTTTGCTCTAACCTCATCCATCGGGGGCATCTATTATCACTGAAATTTACGTCCTTGCAGGCGACAAGAATACTGCATCGTCAACCTGAAACTTGATCATTCATAGCCTGAGGATTAACTCACGGCCGCGGCAAAGGGTCAAAACTGTGTAAAATGGCAAATTAAAAGCTATGCCACCTTGGTAGCATAACATCTTCGTGTCACGGGCGCATATCTTGCGGTTGTGGTGAAAAAACCCAGCATACCATGGCGCATTTATGAGAGAAATTTGGTCGGCCTCCCAACCACTAATGGATCGGCTCCCAAGTCGATTTGACATCAAATCGAGCTCAATCTGCGTGGGAGGTGGTCAAAGGAACCTAATTGAACCTAAGAGCCTTTTCACATTCAAGAGGTTGCATAATAACCCAATGCTTGGCTATAAAGCCATGAATGACCACCATTTCTCGGGAATTCTTCATCTTGTTATGATGCTGAGATTGCTAGAGAGCCCTTCTTTGGCAATACACATTGTAGTTGCATTTCATAAGCTATTCACCCCTCACTTGAGTGAATGGCTTGGAGTTCTTTCATCATATTTCATCTTTTCTTTGAAAGAACTCCGGTTAGGGGCCTCAAGAGCCTTCCATTGGAGAGGGAAGGAGACAGAATTCTCTTTCTCCTTTGTGTATCTTTGGATTTCATCTATGGAGACCGACTAATACATTGGTGATATTGGTCCATTGTCATTTGTTTTGTTTTATTTCTATGCTCATAGTTTTATTTAGTTTTTGTTTAATTCTTGTTAATAGCTTAGTTGTTTCTTTTTAACCTTTTACCATACAGCTGTAAAAGCGACTAAGCGAATGACCCAACTAGGCATGTAAAGCACTCACTTTGCTCACACATTGGCCCGAAAAGAGTGCAAACACTTAGGTAGAGTAATTTCTTAACCCAGCAGTCTAATCTAGGTTAATTTTCTAGGAAGATAGGTTAGTGAGTAGGTAAGTTGCTTGATTTGCTTCACCACCAATGAAAATGAGGGCTGATGAAAATGCTATGTCTTGTCTCCATTGCCTTATTATAGTTTAGACAATGTCCCATGGTGGTGTTCCTTTACAAAATTAAAGAAGCCCATAAAATGCTTTATCTTAAGTTTTCCCCAAGTGCATACGTTATTTACTCTTGATCTATGTTTCTTGCACTTATCTTGGTCGACCGGCCGAGATCGGTGACTCCTGTTCCAGACCCCCTAGTGTTCTTCTTTTAAAAAGATTAGAATCGATGAATAATATTTACGCATATCTGGATGGTCCAGAAAAGAGCTCGTAAATCTACGTTTCAAATGGAATTTTGGACCCCCCCCATTACGCCTTTAATGGAGGGTCTATATGGTATTAAAGAAGCGTGCGCGGATCTGCGGCCGAGAAAATAAGTGCCGCGAGATCAACTGACTCATAGCAGTTTGGACCCCCCTTGGTGTTACGCTTTTTTAACCAAGGGGAAGTGGAATGAATATTCCACTGGCCAGACCTTGTTACATGTGGAATTGTCTTATTGGTCCAGAAGTCCCATCCCCCACATGCTTCACGACATCCGGCCCTGGGCATCATCCTCCACCGAGTCCACTTGTTCCACTTGCTCGGGGTCGTGTCTTTTATAACTTCTTTTCGATCCATGTTTTTGTTACCTAACCCCTTCACTCGCCTTAGACAGCCTCCTTTGGTGACTTTTACCTCCACGTCAGTCATCCATATACTTTGGTCACCATCACATGTCATATCACCCTAACTGGCCCGTTGTCCATTAATAGCCGGATAATATGCCCATTGTCATGCTGACTGTTTTCCCGCGTCCGACCGCCCCAATTTTGAATAAAACTACCCTTTTCCCTTTTCATTTTTCATTCATCCCTCAAATTGCTAGAATCATCGTGTATGACTTTTACTATTATTCCTCCATTGCTCTCAGGTAAGCCTTCCTCCACAGCTTCAAGTAGACCCAGCGACATATTGTTTATTGAATGCAGGTTGCAAATATGAAGCCAAAGCCAAGACCGGTGGAAGGAGAAGAGAATCCTTTTCTTCCTCCTCCTGTCGACCTGGAATAAATCCCATTGGTCGATAAAGAGAGGTTGATTGTTGATACCATTTTCGACTTCAATTTTCAAATCTCCATACATGGCTCTGGGACGTGTTCCTGGACGAGCGATGGTCAGACCACAGGAGTCCAATTTGCCCTGTACATGTTTCCCAAATCCACCACTTCCTGAATTAGCATTGATACCAAGTCCATTATATTCCCAATCAGAGGGCCATCATCTCTTCATATGGAGATGTCCTCTTCTTCATAAACTCCCCGAAGATATTGACCGGATGATGCAAATTCCCCATGCCAAATCTACGTCCCCTTCAATTTAGAAATCCTCATTGGGTTATATCAGAAAATGACCTTTCCACGAGCTCATATATTTTGAGCTTTTACTTCCCCTATACATCCAAATCCTTACCGCCGATCCCCTTACCCCTTCTTCCCTTTTTCTCCCAAGAGAAACCAATCATTTCTCCCTGCATTGCCCTGCTTGAACACTATTCGACCAATGGGTGGATGAGCCCATCACAGGTTTTCTGTCCATTTTCTCAAGCGATGAAAAGCCCACAACGCGAGATGGAGCTATAGCACCTTCTTGGCCGGTAATATTCATGAACAATTCGTGAGTTTTGGCACAGAGGGTATGTTTAGGTATTCATCCATTCTGGTTTACATGTTCGTCTATTTTCAAGTCGACAGGTTCAGTTTCTCCATGGAGAATATGGATGCAGACGGAAGGCCCCTGCTGGTCACTACATGGACTTCTCTTAACTATCTTTGAATCTGACTTCAAAGCTTTCATTGATCAGTTTACCACCCAGTGGTAAGCATATTGAGTGGCAGGCCCGAGCCACGCGGATAAGCTGATGAAGTCGAGAGTCCTTCATCTCTCGGACAACACAAATACAGGAGACTAGTACCTGTACCAAAACCACAAAGAGATCAGAGTATTTGGGTGCGGTGTACCCACAAACTACCTCTATCGTGTCATTGGGATTTTTGCATTAAGAATATATTAGGCAAATAATGAATTGAGATGACATTCACTTTGTTTCCCTGAAGAAGCAACAATTGAGAATCAAGGGGTAGATTGGTTCTTTCATCTACAATAGTCGGCCTTGAGGGAAGAAGCGGAACAAAATGTTAAGAAGATGAAATTCTTCTGAGTTTCACTGGCACTATGATCCTTGAGGGATCATTTCTGAGATGAGAATAAAAAAACAAGAATGTCGATATGAGTCAAGGCAGTCGAGAGAAATTAAGTGAATCAAACGTATGGGTGCGACACTTTGATAGGCGTGGAACAGCAGTTGAAGTGGAACATGGGTTCCCTTGATGAGTGTGCCACCTACTACCACACCTCAAGTCCCCAAAGAGAAGAGGCCTACGGCCGGAGTCATCTCCACACATATGAGAGGTATCATCAGAGGAGTTCCAGATGCATACCAAGAGGCCAAGGATAGTTGCAATGCCTACAATAGTAGAACAAGAAGTTCCACCTACCACAGTAACCACCACAGGGGTCAAACATGTCATTCCACCACCTTTCAGTTCAAGCCAGTATAAGGAAATCACAAAATATATACCAAAGAAATCTACTCCCTTGGGTACTTTCGGTCCGGTGCAAGGCCAGAGACCCAAGTTGGGCATCTTTGAAAGGTATGAATTGATCAAGAAGAAGAACCGGACCCTCACTGGCGGCACTTATGCCCGGTTTAGGAAGCGTTAGGTCCCACATTTCGGCCTGGCTTACGTAGGCATTCGACACGGATAAGGTAAGAATGCACATGGCATGCCTCCAAGCACAGGTACCAGACACAAAGGTAATCACCAATTACAAAAAAACAGCTTTTGAATTCCAGACTAAGGACGTGCACCCAACAGATCAGATGGATCTTCATAAACAAACAAGGGAGATGGTTTTCACACCTTATTGCCTTCCAGCTTCTGCAGCAAAGTTTCCAGTGTCTTTGAACAATGCTGGACACAACTCAGTACGGAAAATATCATCTTCAGCGAAGAAGGCAGTAGAATTAAGACCTTGGAGTTGGTCCTCAAAATTGGGTATGACCTATGACGTCAAAGCTGAAGAGATGATAAAAAAAGAAAAATGCTGACATCATATCCAAAACGGTGACTCCAGCCCGCAGATTCCACCGAACTTAAGAGATAGCGAGAAAGGAAGATTGAAAAGGATGAGATGTTGAGAGTTACTCATGGGTGAGAATGTAGCTAAAGAGATGGAGGTGAGATGGAAAGGCGCTAAAAGGAGTAAGAGCATATGAAGCCAATGGAAGGCATTCCATTGGGTGTTATCCCAATTGCAGGTTTGATCACAACAACAGTGACAATGATACCTTCTGCAACACCGGTATCACTACCAGAAGGAACAATGGACCTTGCCAAGTCTATGGAGATGATGAACCTGCAAGAGTCATAAATCAGCAGTCTTAAGAAATAATTTGAGAACTTTTAGGAACTCAAATATTCCTTTTATATCAGCCTCTCCAAGGAAAAGAATGTGACAGATCATCTCAAACATGAGTTACAACATCTTTGGAAGAAAACAGTGGCAGGGAAAACTCTGGTTGAGGTCAAAGAAAGCGTCTGGACAGAAATCAGTAAGTCCATCAATGAAATATGGCCAATGATTCAAATCATGTTTGAACAAAATGGTACTCGAGGAGGAGAACGTGAAAAATGCGAGGTAAAATTTGGGAGACATTCGGCCACAAGCAAATGAGATCATCGGGTTCTTGAATTCCAAGACCGGGGAGGAACTTGAAGAACTAAAAATCAAGGGCGAGCGAGGGCTATACTTACGAGGTAAGGGTTTTAACCAAGAGAAGTATAATGCTGCAGCTCGAGGAAAAGAGTCAAGTCATGGATCAAGAGATCTGAGAATTTTTCAATAAGATTGATGCTCTCCAAAGAAAGGCCTACCTGGTCTGAAATTCATTAATGACAAGCTAATGTCACTTCCTGATTACAAGAAGAGATTAGCTGAAGTGTCTAAGGAAAGTTCTAAGTTCTTGATTACAAGGGAGCATCACAGGCAAGCATTCATGGATGCCCTGCAATGGGATATTGGTATCCAACACGAGATTGGACATGTATGCATCATTAATACCATTTTTCCAAATATCTGAGGACATGGATGGAAATTATATGGAATTACTTAGATTAGCGGTGTAAGTCATATCAGATGGGGGAGCTGTGTGATCTACTAGATTAGCGGATGAGTTGTCATTGTCGATCGGAAGGAGTTCGCGAAGGCACCGGCATGTGACCTACGAAATTTCATAGCGGTTGTCTTGAGTCATCAAAATAGTTTTTTGATTAGTTAAAGTAGTTAGACTAAAATAGAATGAGCACATCGATGGAGTTATGGCCGAGAACGTTTGTAATTGAATTATAAATACTTCAACTCAGTATTGGGGTTGATGATTTTTACTCACATGGCTATTAAGCTGTAACATTTTTGAAGAAGATCTTCCAGATTAGTTAAAGTAGTTAGACTAAAAATAGAATGAGCACATCCTGATCAGTTATGGCAGGAACGTTTGTAATTTGAATTATAAATACTTCAACTCTCGAAGTATTGGGGGTTATTGATTTGCACACTCTGTCGCTATCAAACTGTAACATTTTTTAAGAAGATCTTCCATTAATAAAGAGGAGGCACTTTTACAGGATTCTTGTGTGTGTTCACTGGTCATGTTAATTTTCTCAGTTAAATGTTTTCTTTCTCTGTAATCATTTTGTCTTCTGGAACTAATCTTTAAGAATAGCGTAATGTTGCAGGATTTATCTTTGATACCCTGTTTCCGATTCTAAAGGTTTAAATGTTTATCTTCTAAATATCTTTGATTAAGAAATTCTTAACTTCTTGTTAGTCGAAGTTATTTTTCCTGTCTTTTCCTCTATCTGTCAATTAAATACTAAAATATCCAGTTGAGCACATTATATTTCCCTGTGGAAGTCTTCTTTAGCATTTCTGGTGGTATCTCATAGTGGATTAAACATAGACCCCGTAGCCCAATGGATGTGTAGACAGTCTCAACCAACTTATAAACCCCTTTTACAACAAAACCCACTTGTCCCATTTACCTAGCCTAACATTTAATTTAAAAACAAAGTTAAATCATATAGAGAGATCCCTCTCTGAAGATGGAAGGGCTAGATCCCAGCTTTAAAAGCAGTTGGATAAAGTTACCTTTGTGGATTCCTTCTTTGTCAACCTCCTGGAAATTTACATAGTGCTAACAAAACCTGTCAACTACCACAAATAGATAGGCATGTCCCTTCATGGTTTTTGGTAAACCTTCCACAAAATCCATGGAAATGCTTCCTGTTGTAATTTAGGTCTGCATCCCTTGCCTCTCCTCTCTTTTCCATATGCCTTCATCAACTTTTTCCTTTTTCTAGTTGGTTAAGTCATTTTCCCATTACTGAGTGACGTGGTTCTTGTTTGCTTCTTTGTTGTTTGAGTCTTTGCGCATTTCATATTTTGTCTTTCTTGAAGGATGAAATATACGTCATGTTTGGTTCGAATTACTTGTCATCACATTTTCCATGGATTGATCTCACCACAAGTTTCCCAAGAATTTTTGTATGTACAGGGAATGCCCGTGCACACGACGCAGCAATCCAGAGCAACAAATTTCAGGCTCAGACTATGGGAACAAACAGGTAAATTTTCAATGGTAAATATCCACCAAGAAAATCATAGATCAACGTCTCTCGTCCATTCGGGTTCTAGATTGATACAGGTTTTAATATCAATTTTGAAATACTGAGTTGCTGAAGACCCGAAGCCTCCAAAGGGATGAAGATTCGAAGTCACGAAGAACCTGACACATCACTTCGGGGATTTTCCTTTGGGAGTTTCTTAAGCATAACATTCATAAACTTCTGAACTCCCAAAGCCCAGATTTCTGAAGAAAATCTAAACCGTTCATCGGTCACGACACGCAGCAACAGATCATTCACTTCAGGGATTTTCCTCCAGGAGATTTTCAGGTTTCACATTCGAAAGTCCCAAAGATCCAAGGACCCGAAGTTCCGAAGTAAATCTAGACCATCCATCATAGGGGACACATGGCAGCAAATCATTCACTTCAGAGATTTTCCTCCGGGAGATTTTTTATGCTTCACATTTGAAACTCCCGAAACCCAGACTTCCAAAAACAATCTGGATCATTCATCCATCATGACACATGGAAACCAACAATTGAGATACATGGCACACTCATGAGCCAGGACACATCGCACTCATCTCAGGTCATTTTCTTGTGTCATTCACCCATTCCCATGTGACACCTATCACCTTTCTTTCAAGACACCTCAACATCCGTGACATCATACGACATCAGGCCACCATGTCACTTTGATGATTTTTTTCCGGGAGATGTTTCATGTTTCACATTCAAAACACCTGAATCCTGAAAGTCCAAAGTGAATCTGGACCATTGATCCCAGGTCAACAAGAATCGTCGATCCTTGCAGCAGGTAAATGTCACCCAAATCTTGGATCGAAATCAGATCGATGACTATAGTTCATTGTAGGGACACAAATTGCCTGAGCGTTAATTTTCCTAAGTGGTCCTGCAGTTGGAACCATGGTATTTTTGGAAGGGTACATGGTAGCTGGTGGTGTATTATGGGCCCGAAGGCGGTCTGAATCCAAACCACCCTCAATAGCTCCTACAATCACGTTCTTGAATGACATCACATCTCAGTGTCACCTCCACTCATCCCACTCACTACTCTCTCTCCTCTCACCACTTGACAATTTTCCTCCGTTAACCCCTACTTTGATCTCCATCGATGGTGGCCCACCTCCCCAGATCGACGGTCCTTGTCGGAACTCGGATCCCCCCAACCATTCTACCTTTAATGGTGGGGGGGGGGTCTGAGTAAGTGGTTTTCCCATTGCAGGCCTTACCTAATGTGGTGGCTCCTTAAGAACTTGAACCCCCCCCCTCTCTAATCCGCTTACCACCTACACCCCCTTTTGAGTTCCTCTCGGGTTGTTTTTCAATATTTCCCCCTCTTGCCTTTCACCACCTGTTTTCCACTCACTTCCCAACCTATCCACTCTTCCTCTCCCTATGTGTCACCTGTATCCCTCACTACACGTCATCTACCCTTGCGTCCATTCATCATGTCTCCCGATTGGATGCTCGCCTCCACATCTCCCCTCATGTCCGATGGGACGACAACCATTCCAGAGAAGCTATTTCACAGGTACGGATGGTAGATGATGGGGTCAATACTGAGCGCGCTTGGCTTCCAAAAGCACAGCCATACACATAGATCTAAGTCTCAGTCACAGGTCGACGCAGATTAGTTCCAGAAACAATTCAGCAAGCTTTTATCATGCAGTTGGTTATCTCCAGTGGCCTCCAACAGCTCACAGACATGTCGTTGTTCAACACAGAGATCTACTCTGCCACTCCGAGGCCTATTTTTGGCCACTCAGTTCCTCTATCACATGCATCAGTTATGTTGCAGAGACAATAGTAGTTGTTATTTGATTTAGTCCATCATTTTCCTAGATTAGATGCAAGAGTGGTCTTCTTTGTGTGATAAGAACCACTCTTGTTGTTTGATTCTAGTACCTTAGTGAAGTTCATATTTTTTTTTACGAACAGTTCCCTAGATCGAGGTCTCATTCCCCTAAGGATGAGAGCCTTTGCAACTCTTTTAAATAGTTAGTTTTTGGATATTGTAAGGGTCATATTTTTTGAGGAAAGAATAGCAATACAACAGACTGGTTGGACCCGTTTTATGCATGGATTAAATATTTCTACCTGGTGAACATACTCTTGATGGCACTGTTTCATCCAACTCTTCATGTGTTTTCATTCTTATCTTGAATACAGTTTTTTATTTGTGCAATGTGCATTTCATTTCCTTTCATCTATTGTATGACTTATCTTTACTGATATGCAACCTGTCAAACAACTAATGCTTTGGTAAAGATTTGTTTTCTATAACCTGTGGGAGTTATTTTGTTTTGATACATGTTTGATGTCTTGAAATGATATTTTAAGTATTGAACTTCTTGCAGCAGATTATTCATTGAGTAGTTTGTTGTTTCCCTCTGTTTTCTATTATTTCATTGGTCTGTCATTAATGTGCCATCAGCCAAGGAGGGCCCTGATGCATATCGTTCTACCAAACCAACATTGTCGTAGCTTGATAGAATAATCCTCTAACCATCCAACAAAAAGTTAAAGAAGCAATCATTCTAAATTGATAGGTGGCCTAGCTTTTCCCTTTCGTAGTCAGATGCAAACCTTAGGACCAACACTTCCCAAGGTCGAGTGGCTATAGTTAAGGGATGGTATAGACCTTGCTTCATGTTATTGGGTTTGTTGGTATAAAAAAGTACACATCATGTAATATACCATGCTACATCTTCTTGCATTATGGGCCAATACACATACCTCTGTACGTTGGAAAATGTCTTCCCAACACCAAAATCTCCTGGAACATTAGAGGTGTGAGCCCCTATGATATTGATCTGTAATTGATCTTTTAAAGACTATGGTTAAGTTTATGCATGAGTTGATTTACCATTTAAGAATTAAGAGAAGAAACTTAATGAAAGAAGTTGCAGCCATATAAGAAGTAAAAACAACAAACCATAACACCAACACTGTTAACGGAGTTCGACACAAATTTTCCTACATCTTCGGGCCTTTGTATTAGTGGGGAAGGCTTCTTATTAATCTTCAATTCTTTAAGAATACAAAATAAAGGCTTACATAACATCTCCTGAAACCACCTTTCAGATTTGCAACTTCTGGATAGAAACAAACATCACCATTGGTTGGAATAGGAAATTCTGAGACTTTTGAGTATAAATTCGACTATTATTGGATCAACATCTTGGGCTCTGGAGACACTTTTCTGTTCAGATACTCAGATGCAGAAATAGAGGCCATATTCAGACTCCCCTTGAAATTATGCAACTTTTGAGTATAAATTCAACCAAATTCTGAACAATCCCTCGAGGCCTCCCCTCAGAACAAATCCTAAATTTGTGCCCTGTCAGATCCGTACAATCTCGATTTATGTGCCAAAAAAACTATTTTTCTCGATTTTCATGCCCGACTAAATAAGCCATATTTCTCAAAACTTAGCGACAGTTGCCAAACTTAGTGCTAGTTAGCCAGATTTAGCGAGATTCTACCAAATTTGGAGGATCTCTGCCAGATTTGGTGGAACCACTAGATTTGTCCTTCCAGAAGGTGCCATGTGGCACCTCCTCACTGGGCCACATGTCACCTCACCATTGGACCAAGCCACATCACTTCTCGCCATGTCAACTTGCACAGTCATCATATGGACTACCACGTGTCATCTATATGGGCTACCATGTCATCATACAGAATGCCATGTGTCATCCGTACAGGCTTCCACGTCATCATACGAACTACCATGTGTCAGTCCATACAGTCCACGCATCACCACGTCAGCACCCGAAAATGCCAAAAATGGCTACCACATGTCAGATCATGTTGTTGCCACATCATCATGTTGACGTCATCATCTATATAGTGCCACATCAGCATCTGTATAGTGCCACATCAACATATATACTACCACATGTCACCTTGCCATGTCAGCATCTGTACTACCACATGTCACTTTTGTATAGTGCCACATCACTGCTGATGTCATCAATTGACTTTGACCTGTTGAATTTGACTTTGACATTTTACCTGTTTGACCTGAACTTCAGATTGCGATAACTTCTGCATACGGTGTCCATTTTGAGAAAAAAATATATATGGCTGGAATCAGCACTTTGAGCCCTATGCAATGGTGTTGGTTTCATTTGATTATGAGAACTTTTATTTTTAGGCCTTCGTAGATTCATTTTGGATCATTCCTCCCCACTAAGACATTTTGGTCCTCCAAAAGGGTATTAACTAGTCATCAAGTGCAGGATAGGCCTCCCCACTTGTCCTTTGTATTTAAACTCTGTCATGTGCATATGTCGCATCATAATCAATTGCATAATAACCATGACAATTGAAATAGTATTGTTATCCATTTGAACTCATTCACATCTTACTGAATCCACTACCAGCCATGTAGAAAACATTAGCAGCGATAACATCAAAAATATGACTAAAAATGAACCAATATGTTTGATGTTCTTACACGACATTAACTTATCTTGAAGCAAAGTATGATTGAATTCCCATCCTACAACCATCTCATGTTCATGCTTAAGATCAACTACTTTACTTTGCACAATTATAGGTGTATTGCTTGCATAAGTTTCCTTCTTTAATTGTTCCATTGTTAGAAGAGATTGATTTGTTTTTATGTGATGAGCATGTACAACATATTCATTGCCTTCTTTAGTTAAGTGATATTGATTATGTTCCCTGTAGAAGATTGCTTTGCGATCATATAAATAAGGGATACCTAAGACCATTCCACATGTTTCTAGTGGCACCACATCACATGTTACTTCATCCACATACTTAGATGTAATTGCAAACATTATGATACATTGCTTTGTTATGGGAAATTTATTATCTTTTCTTATCCAATTTAGTGAATAGGGTTTGTGATGTATTTTAGTGTTTAATCCCAATTTCTTAACCACTTCTTCTGAAATTAAGTTAGATTGGGATCCACTATCTATTAATGTATCGATCTTAGTATGTTTCATTATGACCCTTATATGAAACAATTTACTTCTTGAATCAAAACCATCACCAATTTTACCTGTCAAACAAATTGTTGTAATTTTAGACTCATCACCTGAATCATAACCCAAGTCTGTTGGTCGTGTTGTTGTTGCAACTTTTTTCCTCCCTTTTATTTCTTTGAACCACTTTGGTATTTTCTTTGGGTGCAATTTCTAGCAATGCTCATCATCGTGCCCTTCTTTCTTGCAATTCTTGCAAGAGAGCTTATCTTCCTTCATTCTCACTGAATTTTATTTCTTCCCATTCGATTTTCCTTTTCCATCTTTCTTTGAAGATGATTCCCATGATACACCAACTCCAGTTTTCCCTGCTTCAATATACATTTCTTGAACAAAAATGTCATCAATATTAGTAGGTCCAAACATAAATACATTATTGCGAATATAAGCAGGCAACCCTCCTATATACTTCATAAGAGTTTCTTGTGTAGTCAATGGAACATCTAACATCAAATCCATCTTACGAAATTCATCTTTATATTACTGCACTGACTGTCCTTTTCTTAACTTAAGACTTTTCCATTCAATTAAATCCCTTTCCTTATATCCCAATGGATAGAACTTTTTTCTAAGTGCGGAAATAAAATCATGCCATGATGGAAAAATCTTACCAACTTGTTGAGTTCCATGTTGCATCTTACTTTTCCACCAGATGAGAGTTGTGCATTCAAGACGAAGCGATGCCAATCTGATTTTGGTTGCCTCATCTTTGATTTGTTGCACATTACAATATACCTCCATCTCTCTAACCCAGTTATCAAGTTTCTAAGCATTAACTTCGCCATCATACATAGGAAAAACTAATTTTACATCAATTTTAAGTAATGGCATTATGGCATATCAGGTTATGTTTATGAGAATGTTTTCTTGTGATAGAATTTGAAATTGTACTTGATGAAGAAGAAGAAGAAGATGGAGATGAAGGAGGTGAAGGAGGAGTTTTAGGAGGGTCCTCTCCTTCTTCACTTTTGTCTTGTTTTGAATATTCCCCTTGAACTGGTCTCTTACATTCCAAGTAATCATCATACACCACTTTTACCATCTTCGACATGGCAAAGAAATTTCTTTGAAACTTTCTTTCATTTTGAGAAAGTCCTTCTTCAGATGTCATCTTCTCACTTTGAGATGTCCTCTTTCCTGATCCAATCTCTGGATCTCCTTCTACATGATCTCCTTCACCTCAACTTAGTTTTTCCCTGGTAATCATGCAAACTCAAACAACCAATTGTCAACCTGTGTTGGCACAAGGGCAGACCCGGGGTTCAACGCTTCAAAAACACACTAACAAAACCCTAACTACTGGCCCTTTCGGCAACACCTGCGAAGCACATGAAGTATCACCTAAGGTAGAGGAAGGGAAGGTTGTAGGACTCAAGTGTCTACAACCTATATGGGACACAGATCTATCATCACAATGCTTAACAAAGAACTTAACAGTTAACATTCATTAGTCTTTAACCCTTTATTCACATCCAGGTAAAACCCTAATTACAGAACATCGTAGTATTCAACAAGATCTAACACATCCAAGCACTTAGCACATAGAAATAGATCAAATCTAGCATTCATTCATATCACTAAGCACTAAGCTACTGTATCATATGCATCTACATACATAAAGATTAAATGACTAAGCATAAATCACATCAATCACACAGATCAATCATAACAGAGGATATACGTGGTTCACCCCCAGCATGGGGCTACGTCCACCAACTCTTCATCTTCTTTATTATCTTCTTTCAATCTTATTACATCCAAAGAGCCACAAAACCAACTCCACATAGTACAGGGGATCTGCACGCACCTCACCAGATCCTCCTTCTCCAAGCTTGGCATAGCACAGAGCCTTCTTACAATCACTTGCACTTGGATCTGCAAGTTCTCAACACACAATATGCACAGAGCCAACTCAATCACATAGATCCAACTACTTACATCACTTGCACTTAGCACACTGGCCTACAACTGACAAGTACTTCTTACATCGCCTAGATATCTATTTTTACATTACAAAAGGGGCCTAAGCATGGGTAAACCCATGGGCCGACATCCCATACATGTTACATAAACCCTAAACCCGAAAATCCCGCAAAATGTGGGCGAGATCCTGTGATCTCCGTTTCGCCTGGTGCTTCGTCTTCGACCAGCCTGTTGAAGTCCCAAAAATGGTAAAACATGACCAAGGTTCTCCAAAACTTGGTTGAGGGCCAACAGGCCCCCAACACTCACCTGTGACTCATCCCAAGTCACTGTGATCTGGGAAACTCTGCTTCAATGGCCCCGATATTGGCTCGAGTAGCTTCGACCTACTGCTTCGCTAGAGCCTCCTGCTCGAGGAACTCCTGAATAAATTTCTCAATGATAGGTCCTTCTAAGCATTGTTCCACTATAGTGAACAATTTTTCTAGTTGTACACCTTGTCCCTCAATCTCCTCAAACTGTGTGAAAGCTTCATCCTGTACTGGCTGGAGCCTCTAGGTCACTTCCATGAATTTCTTATGATGGCATGGACATGTTGCTGAACTATGCATTGTTCCTAGGACCTTTTCATCCTATCGACTGCTGATAGTGGTTTTAACTATGCTTGCACTGTCGTTGCTTGTTTCTTTGCCTCCTGGAGTTGTGACTCCAATGTCCTTAGTTTGGGGTCCTCTGCAAGGCGCTCATAGGTTTGCGCACTTCAACTGCTTAATTGCTTACATTCAAAGGCCAATGCCTTGATTCTTTCGACTGCGCTCCAAGTAGTTTCTTCTCTCTAATCTCACACTTCCTATAGATTGTTTGGCACGACTTACAATTATAGTTCTACTACTCTTGCTTGGAGCTGATGAATGGCTTCAACGAGCTTCCCTACTTGGCTCTTAGTTGTTTCCTCTTCCATATATTCCAGGCTCGGTACAGAGCAAATTTCTCTAGTGACTTCTTCTTTAACTGCCATATGCTCCATGAGAAACTGCTCTTTTTCCTTCTGGATCTGCGCTCTATCCTCTGCAAACTTCACCTAGAGGTCATCTTTTTATTGCTGCACAACCCGACGTTGCTCTAGGGCTTCCTCCTTTTCTTTCTTCAATGCTTTTCTGCCCTGTTCCATTTTCTTTCTGGACCCGACGAAGGTGAGCCTCTGTCGAATCTGCTAATCTATGTAGTTGGGCAGGTTCATATCCTACTTCTATGTCCCCTGATGACAACGGTGCAGTAGACACTGTGCGGCTCGTATAAAGAGCCTGCTATACTCGTTTGAGTTCTGCCTCGATCTTGTCAAACATTGTCTCATGTTTGGATTCACTTCTCTATAGAATGTCCTCTGAGGTATCTGATACAGCAACGATGATGAGGTCAATATCATCCACTGTGAGCACAGTCTGTAATGGAGGTCTATTGTCTTTTGACTTCTTCCACGATGAAGGTTTCTTCGAGGAACCCTTTCTTTTCTTGGATGTCTTTGTCTCTGGAAGGGGATCTTTAGGCAGTGTCACTTCACCTTGTTCCTGCTTTTCTTCTTCCCCTTCATCCTCTTCTTTGTCTACTTCATCACCTCCTCCTCCTTCAAGTGAATCTGGTGTAGTCGCCTTTGATGCGTTGTTCAGTTCTTGTACCTCTTCTTTCTTTTTCTTCTTATTGCTGCTAGGTGCATCATATTCTTCTCGGGTGACTACAGGACTTCCGATGAGGTCGGGGTCGGAGAGTTTTGTCTTCTCGAGTGGTATCAGGAATTTTATAGGCCACTCCTTGGTAATTTCCTCCATATCTTCCTCGGTGAGTTTGTAATAGGAGTGGAGCTCTTCCTTATGTTCGTCTCTACGCACAGTGATATATATGAAATGCCTATCTATGAAAAACTTCGCAAATGACCTAAACCGATGCAGTGTATTTGGTGTCATGCGAGGGAAGGATTCAATGGCTCTCTTCAGCTACAAGTAGTAGGTGTGGAACACCACATTGGATTACCATTTCTTCTCCATGTTGCTCAAATACCATAGCGTAGTGAACTTTGCGACCAGTGGTTCAAACGGCTCAATTTCAGGGAAGGTCACTCCTTTCGAAATCTCCCAAGAAATGAAGGCAATGAGAATCAGAAACCAGCTGAAGTGAAACTCATAGTCCTAGTCTCATGCTTCACAACAATGTTGCTCCAACTAGTTGACGAGGTAGCTCACCCAATTCATCTACATCCCTTAAAATCATTTTCCTACGAGGTCGACGACAAACCCCATGACCTGCGTTGGTCTGTTCTTCCTGACGAGATTACCAACAATCAACTGGAAAGCTAGGTGCACTGCACCATTCTGGATGGAGGCTACCTTGTATCCCCTCTTCTCTTTATCCACATCACCATAGGTGTCTTTTATTCTTTGTACCAGGTCATGATCTGCAGCCTTCCCTAGGCAAAAATCCTAAGGATCCGGTCCTTGCATGCTTAATCTGGTGATTCGGTGGATCAGCGCCAGATCTACTGTGATGCACCTATCCAACCATGGGTAACTTCCATGGTAGCATGATAGGAGGAGTTTAATGCACGTGTTAACCTCCTAATGTCTACCAAAGTGTGGTATCTTCATCACATTGAGGATTGTGGACCTCGCGATGTCCATGGTCCACAGCTGGGGGATTATCTTCTCCGTCTTCCCCAATATCTTGGTCAAATACTTGTGTGGTGTGAGCATGCCATAGTTTGTTCGGTCTCCCAAGTTGAAGTCGTTGATCTTCAACGTCAGAATCTGTCCTAACTACGGTTTGACTGCACGTATCCCCTTCAGGAGGTACGTAGTGATCAATGTATAGTCGAAGTCATCACGAGCTTCACATTCGGGAAGGACCGACAGGATGAGCTTCACATTCACCAAGTCATCACGATGCTTGTTTCTCTTCTCTGTCGTAGTTCGGGATGGCCCAGATCAACGTGCAGTCGATGGGGATTCTTGCACTCCTCTCGTCGACGAGGCTTGTACTCCTGCAGATAGGACCTTCTCAGCCATGAGGTCTATGAGGATTTCTTCAACGGGTTTATCTACTGCACTAAGGTCGCCCGACGTACATGCTCGAGATCAGATATCTCGGGTCGGTGAACAAACTATCAAGGTAGTAGAACGGATGGCGAGGTCTCAATAAGCACTATGTGAAAGCGATTAGTTCTCTGTGGGATCAGATAATCACAATTGGAAAAAAATTCCACGGTAAGACATTCGACGGGTTAAATAGAAAACATCGTAATGGACTCCTCCAATGGGTAGGAATGCCTCAATCAATGCAATTCCATCTGTTATGGTGTGGTACCAATGGTCCAATGGCGAACGTTCCAACAATAACTGTGTTTCTAGCCGTTCTAGAGTGTCGTTCTAATGGTTGGGACGCATCCAACGGTCATATTTCTTTGTCGTGTCGAAGTGCCAATCTGCGTTGTTTTGTTATTCCAGTGAGGTTCAAGTTCTACAAGCCTTCCTTCTGCGATGTCCTCTCTGGAACCTCCTACAATT
>SNQJ01S0054932.1:45533-56615 GCA_010110895.2 Picea sitchensis | reverse complement strand
CCAGTTTGAGTCTTACCTTCAAGCTACTAAACCTACCCTACAAACTGAGTGATAACATCACCCACAGCCTTGGTGATGGTATAAGTTACATAGTGGAGTGGACAAAGCTTCCAATGGGGTCCTGTAAGGTGTTATTTTTGCAAGTGCAACCAAACTTTATCTCCCACTTGAAACTTGTGTGGCACCCAGTGTTGATCATGGTGCTACTTGTACTTGGCATTGGAATTCTACAAAATATCCTAAACCTAATGGCAGATGTGTTAGATCCACTCAATGAACCGGGTAGCTTTGTTGGCTTCAGTTTGAGCATGGGATGAGTTTGCCTCGATGGTTGAAAGGGGTAGTGAAACATCCATGGGACCCAATGGTTGAAATATGAACCCCACCTAAAAGGGGTTGTGGTTGGTTGAGATGTGTATGGATCTATTGTAGCTATGTTGAACATAGGGAAGACTCTCATCCCATGTGTGATGATGCTCAGAATTGTACATATGCAGAATGTGCGCGATCATCTGGTTGACGACCTTGGTTTGGCCATCCGTTTGGGGGTGGAAGGCAATGGATTTGGTGAGCTTGGTGTCCAGCAGTGACCAGAGGCTTGACCAGAATGTGATGAGGAAATGGTTTTCCCAATCTGAGACGATGGTTTCTGGTATCCCAAAATGTACCCACACTTGTTTGAATAAGATCTTGGCAGTGGCCTCTGTTGTGATTCTCTTCATGTAGGCGGACATAATCGCAATTTTAGAAAAATGATAAACCACCACAAAAGAACAGTCATTTCCCCGCTTGGTTGACAAAAGTCCTAACATGTCGGCCATCGAGATGGATTCTGAGGGACATTCAGGAGTAGGAAGATAGGTGTACACACCTTGTTTCTTAATGGTCGGTTTGGCAATGGCACAGGCAGTGTAGGACCTGATATACTTGACGACATCTTGTCAAAGTTTCGGCCAATGGAAATGTTGTTGCAGCACCGCCACTATCTTTTCTACATTAAAGTGTCATGCCACYTGACTATAGTGGGCTTCCCAAATCATCTTCTCTCTCTCACTTGATGGAACGCAGAGATGGACCTGATGGAACAACAAMCCATCCTGAAGATGGAAATTAGTGACAATTGTGTTTTCACCCAACATCTGGTAGGTGGCAGTGAAGTCAGGATCTGTCTCATAGAGTTGGGGTTATCCAGAGGAATGGTGGTCGTGGGGGTTTATCACCGTGGTGATTGCTACAAATGGTGGGAGGTTGAGGCAATCAACGATGTGATTGGTGCTTCATGTCTTATACTTGATGTTGATATGGAACTGTTGCAAGTATGTGGACTAATTCTTATGGCGATCATTATACAATTTTCCCTGTGTCTTCATGAACTACAACATCTTATTATCGGTGTGGATGATTGTCTCCTTCCCAAGAATGTAATGCCTCCATTGTCGGAAGGCTTGCACAATGGAGTACATTTTGTTGTCATAATTAGGGTATTTATGGATGACATTTGATATTTTCTCACCATGAAAGGCCATGTGGTGTCCGTGTTGAGTGAGAATTGTGCCCACAACATAATCTGAAGAATTTGTCTCGATCTTAAAAGGTTGTTTTAGGTCGAGTAATGAGATCACTTAGGTTGAGCACAAGCGTTGCTTCAAATCATCGAACACGTGTTGTTGTGACATGCCCCACATGAAATTTTCCTTACCACCACCCCTAGTTACTTGGCTGAGGGCCCATGCAATATGGGAGAATCCCAACACGAACCTGAAATAGAAATTGGCAAGGCCTAAAAATATCTGAAGCTCAATGAGTGTGGTTGGGGTTGTTCAATCACGAATGACCTAGATATTGGTTGGATCCACATGCACCCCATGCTCATCAATAATGTATCTTAGGTACTGGAACTTGTCTATGCCAAAAGAGAATTTTTCCAAATTTGCATATAGCTTGTGTTGTCACAGAGTGTACAAAACCTGTTGAATATGTTGGAAGTGTTCCACCCATCATCCTCGTGAAATGTTTTGGGGCATTCGTCAAACTCAAGGGCATGGCCAACCATTCAAAAAGACCTTCTTTGGACTTGAATGTAGTTTTCCATACATATGTCTACTTTATTGGTACCTGATGGTATCCAGACTCAGATCAATATTACTGAAGTAGTTTTCCCCCTTGAGTTGGTTAATGAGATCATCGATTCAGGGAATCATGTATCGGTTCCTGATGTGATTTTATTTAGGGCCCGATAATTGATGCAAGGTCAATAGGTCTCATCTTACTTCTGCACAAGCATGATTGGGATTCCACACAGTGACGAGTTGGGTCAGATGTGCCCCTTTTGGAGCAGTTCTTGGATCTGACGCTTGATCTTCTCATTTTCTAATAGAGAGAAATGATAGACTGGGCCATTGGGTAGTGGTGCATCGGGGGTTAGATCGATTGAATGCTTCACCTGATAGTGTAGAGGTACCCCAGTGGGTGAGGATAATATGTCTTTGTATTCTTCCGTGACCTTATCCACTTGATTTTGCTGCATGGAGAGATCAGACACATGGCTGCAACCTTTCGCTCACTTTGACAGTGAATAACGAAGAACACAAACTTCCTGGTCTAATACATGACCTTCCTAGATTTCTTGGTAGAGATAAAGGAAATGGAGGTAGGTAGGACTACCTCGAGTATTCTGTACAATTTCTTGTCCAAAGTAATAATAAAACTATGAGGCCTAGACTCATATACAACATGACATTTCCATAAATAAGCTTGGCCCAAAACAACATCACGAACTTCAAGGGGAGTGACATCACACAATACATCATATTTGAAGAGCTTGATGTCGTAGTAAAGGCAACACTGTTGGTTGACACGAAGATTGCTTCCTTGGTGGAGCCATCCGATGGTGTGTGGTTACGAGTGTGGCGTTGTCGGCAGGGCCAACCGCTTGATGACCTATGCTAAGATGAGGTTCTTCTAGCTACCTCTATCAATGATGAAGTTCAATGGAGTACCCTTCAACCACATCTGTGAATGAAAGAGGCTCTCACCTTCCTCTAGCTCATTAGGTTCATCGGGCTGGATCTTGGTGGTAGTAACGATGGCACTGGGTTTCGCATCAATAATCTATCTCCCATTTTTTGGTTCTGAATCTGAGTCATAACCCACATCTGATTCATAGGCTTTCACCTTAGACACCAATGACTACTTTAAGAAGCAATTAGTAATGTTATGATAGGGTGCTCTTATGGAAGTCACACCACTTCCCGATGTCTTTCTTCATATTTCCATTTTCCTTATTTGGTTGTGAATTACATTGGTTGTCCTGAGGCTGTCCATATTTTCTTTGCCCTTTTTTCTGCAAGTTTGGGTTTCCCTTTCCCTGCTTCTATTGTGAGGTGTTCCTAGACCCAAATTGTCGTGTCTTTTGTTTAAGCTTCTGCTCGATTTTGACAGCATATCGATAGGTCATGCCCAAGGACGAGATGTCTAGAAACCCCATTTTTGTCTAGTTGTATCTATGAAAACCATCATGGTAATTGAGCACCAGATGTCACTTAGAATTTTTGATACCCAGCTTGGTGCACAAGGTATGGAATATATTTGTGAACTCTATCATTGTTTGGTCCCTTTCATGTTGTTGTGTGGTTTATCTTGTATGAAGGTTGTCATAACTTCCAATAGGGTAGTATTGTTCCTTAATACCATCCCTAAAGGACTCCCACATGAGTGTCACTATAAATAATGATGATTACTTTGTTTCCTTTTTCTCACAGAAAGTCTCCCACCAATATTTTACATGGGGGACGGCTTTGAGGAGCACAAATGTAATTTTTTCTCTATTAGAAAAGTTATGGAAATAAAATATCCTTCTAGCAGATTCAACCATTTGTCTACAGCATATGTGTCGATATGAGATTCAAGTATAGGAATATCAAATTTTATCTATACCTTGAAGGAGGCAACACTTCCTCTAGAGGAAGATGCATCGCTAGTTGGTAGTCGCCGAAGGATTTGTACGAAACTATCCATCATCTCGTTCCTCTATTGTGCGAGGGATTCCTTGAGCAAAAGTTTGAAAGGATATCTTATCCCGTCATCTTTCTTTTCTTCCTCCATGGAAGTTCACTTGGGCATGTGAGATATTTTTTCCTTAAGAGAAACAAGCTCGAGACCCAACTCTTTGTACCCTGGCCTCATTGGGGACATGCGCTAAGAACGATAAGGAGCAAACCGCTCTGATACCACTGATACGGATTTTATGAGAAGAATGAAATGAATATAGATCTATATTATGAACATAGAGACAAATGAACAATAACAAAGATACAATAAATCTTGGCTTCTATTCAATAAAGAAATATGTTGAAACTGTAAAATGCAGATTGAAACAAGCTTGCTAGAATGGTGACGGCTTATCTCTGAGAAGAGATGTGATGGATGTGCTCATTTGCAAGAAGATGAGTAAAATAAGGATCCAAAGTCCTTTTTTACATCAAACATGAATTCCAAAACCCTAGACATCCAAAAACCTAACCCTAGGAGATGAAGTGCCAAAAGTCATGTGGGCCCCATTGGGGTAAGTTGGTACATCAACTTCCCAGGGTCATAAATTTTGCATACGATCTTCGTTTTAGGTGCACAATAGCCCGTTGGAAAGGTCTATCCAAGGAATACACATTATTCCTTCACATTCTAACTTAGTCTACAGTGTGATTGTGGTGGACCCAAAAAACATTGTTTAGGGCCTCAAAATGACCTCGGAAGTTTGGGACTCGAAAATATAGAAAACAAAATTGCCAAGATGAAAATCGAAACTGCCAAGATGACATATGTATGTGAGCCAGTTGGAATAGGTGGGTGGCCACCGATATCCACCTGTATCAATAATCCATAATAAAAATAACAATGTATTGAAAGGGGGAAATAAGATAGATCTATTAAATTATGAATAGAATTTGGACATCAACCAATCAAACGATACATGGTCTAGTTGTCATAACTCCATCACACGATTCTAGGATATTATTTCCTTAGATTCATGTGTAATAGATATTCAAAAATATACGTATCTTTGTCCTTACACTTTGAGAGGTGGAAAACTAGATATCCACAAAACACCCTCAAGAAAATATCACTAATAAATAGTGAAGGAAACACACCTCACAAGCAAACATCACATGAGCCAAAGCTATATCAATGAGAGACTAACCCAATTCCATTAGCATAAAKATGTTATCTCAGCAACTCTCTAAGTCTCAACCTTAACAAGAATAATTCCTTTATAGTACAAAAGGAGGCTCACGATAGTTTTCAAGAGAGCTCATGGTTCTCCAAGTGTATGATTCAATATCTAACTTGATAATTTCACTTGCATAGTTTTTGGAGACACTTTTAGGAATATTTTTGTAAATAAAGTTACTTTAAACCTAAATTAGCCTAGAAAAAGTGTTTTTTTAATGGCATAACTAATGGTAATGGCTAAACATTACTCGGAGAACTTGGAGGACACATCTTGAGTGTAACACATGGTAATTTTGAAATCTTGTAAATATTATCGTTGAATATTAATAAGAAATCCAAGGTCCTTTGATTAAGGAAGAGCGCATAAGGGGATATTATTTAACCAAAGGGGAAGGTAAAGGGGTCCACGGTATTTTCCCATGTCCTGTGACCTTTCCATATCCTAATTTCTAGGTGAACATCCTATTGCCTCATATATTTTTAATGTTATTCCAAATTATATTAAAGGCCTAGAGAGAGAGAGAGAGAGAGTTTAGTAACTCCTATGCTAAAGTGATCACCTCCTATATTGAAGCAACCAACTCCTACTTTCATGGAATTAAGAAAGGAATGGGAGGAGGCTCTTCACTTACACACTATTCATTTTGTAAGAAGGAAATTCAAATTGGGAGAGAGAGGCTTGAGAAAGACTTCTTGAAGACAAAATGTGTATTTCCGTGAAAAACAAAACAACTCGACTCTTGTATGATCCATGGAGATTTGGAAGAAGAGTTATAGTATTTCAAAATGGACCAATATTAAATAGGAAGATATCCTCGTAAATCCTTATACATTATTGGATTTTTGGGGTTGTCCAAGGATAAAAAATATGTTGTCCAAGAGGAAAAACTTTGCTTGAGATAAAATATGAAAGTAGATAGTGGTTGGGATCTTGCACAAAGGAAGAGTATTCTTGAGGTATTTGAGAGAAAATRAGGGAGTGCATTTATTTGTTGTATGGGGTAGTAGAGTGAGTGACAAAGATATTTTGACTGAAAGATTGATTCAAGAACTCGATAGTGGCCTTCTTAGTTGATCTTGGAAGTTATTGGAAAGGGGAAGAGTGACTGGAGAGTCTTAAACTTGTCTTATTCACTATATTGGTCTCATAGTCCAACAAGTGAGTGGCATCCACAAATGATATCCTATGGTTGGGAGGAAAATTGCTCAAACCTAGTTAGTTTCCTTGGAACTCAGCTTGTGAGAAGATAAGTTCCTTCTCTTCTTCTCCTTGGTCATGAAATCTATCTTTTATGTGGATGAATATAAATCATATGGATTATGATAAAACACTATGAAATTCATGTAGATTTTAATGAGTAAATGGTTGTAGCTTGAGGTTTCATGCCAAGTGTTTTCTTAAATTCTTAAATGAATTTTTATGTGATTTTGAGAATGCATGTGAAGATAGGCCTACAATGATTTGTTTGTATCTAAAAATTTGTGATCTAGGTGCACATGATTTTTGTTATTAGAATATTTACTTTGGGATGGAAACACCCACCAAAAATATCAATTACTTGGATTGGAATTGTAAAGATATTAATTGTTTCTCAGAGCAATTTTAGAAATTGTAAAATTCATGAATGTGTAGACAACTCTTTAAATATTCATCTTTTTTCTCACAATATATGATGAGGTTGGGTATAATTTTTGGTAGACAGACTCTAGAAATATATTTGGGAAATATCATAAGCTATCTCAAGAACCTAGATCATATTTTAAGAGATATTTATTGTTTATCAAAGTTGTAGTAGGTTTTTCTTTCATAGCTATTAATGGCAATGGATTCTAACCTCAGCTTAAGGGTGATTAGATTATTAGTGTGCTAATAATACTTAGTGTTAATCTCAATTTTGAATGTGAACTCAATCTTATTATCTCTAAGATAATTAAGTATGCTTTTATTATTAAATGTTGAAGCCATATGCCTTATAAGAGAGTGCATGCAACGTGTTTGATAAAATACCTCAACCAATTGATTGTTTCCATAAGGTGATTATAACATGTTTGAGGAATGTGGTACATATATGTAATAGGGATTGTGTTATGTTTTAAATGACTTCATTGTGTTTATGAATCTAAGTATTATATAAGTGCTAATAACTAAGGTGTTGAAGAGACACTTCATACCCTTACTATTATAAGTAGACATGATTGATTAAATGCAAGGACGGTTCATGTATCATACTTGTAAATAGATTCTATAATGTAAAATGGAGCAACATTCCTCCAAAATTGTATATTGATCATTCTTGTTATAAATGTTGTAACTAGGAATGGATCATTGGTTTTTATACTTAAGAAAAACTTGGAGGGAATGAATAGAAGTATTAAATCAAGGAGTTTAGTGATGATATATTTGTAAGTAATTATAATGTAAATTCATTAGGAGAGATATATAGTCTTGGATATTTATATTGGCCTCATTGGAATAGTTCCAAGGGGCACTACATGCTTATCCTATAAATGTTTTTGGTATTTTGTGTAACTATGCATATTTGAATGAGGAGTCAAGAAGCATCTTGAGTAATGAGTTAATCTCTTAGGATTATGAGAATCTTGATGGATGTTGAATATTAGTTCAATGCATTTGGTTTGAAATGCATATGGCATGAAATGCATGAGTTTGAAGATATAAAACCTTAAAGCCTAGGATTGTCGTCCTTGGAAGTGAACCAACCATATTTAAATGAGGTTTTACATGATGAGTTGAGGCTATTGTATGAACATCAAACATGGATTTAGGTTCCAAAATAAATTATTATGTTGATTATGCTTTAGGTTATTTGGTTATGACATTTATGTTTGATTGTCAAAATCTTAGAAATGTGTCATGGGGTACATTATGAATTACTAGCTTATAATTGATTGGAGATTTTGAAATTGAATTGTGTTGACTAGAGAATCCTTATATAGACATTGAATATAAAGTTTGAAATAATGTCAAACATTGTCATTGTAATAATTTAGAAAGGTTTTTGAAAACAATTTTGTGTTGTAGAGAAACTTTACATTCCACTGCCATCATTGATTTATTAGACCAATGAACCCTACTTTTGATGTTGGTATAAAAGGTACATTAAAAATTGGTATCAAATCCATTTGTTGTAGCACTAGGGGTTGAATGGGTTCAAGAGAAATGAATGATATTTTTATTGGTTCCATATTAAGCTATAGGCTATTCTTTCATAAGTGAGACTAGTTATTTCCTCCATACTTAGAATTGTATGAACTTGTTGATTGGAGAATGTTTTTTGACCATTATGAAGATGTCTAAATATTGATGTAACTGCTTACATTTGATCATGAATTGGTATTACCATCAAGACTTGTAATCAAATATAATCAATACTTCCCAAGAAATATAATCAAAGGGTAATGTAACATTTCTATTCTCCTTTCGTTTTGCTCCAAGCATGGGTCAAGGGTATTGTATAAACCCATATTCAAAAAATATTATGAGAAGAAATACACATTGATATGCAATTTTGCAGTGGAATAAACACAATGAACAACAATTACACATCCATGTAATACTCATAAATTTAGGCAACCAGCCAGGGAAAACCCTAATGTGGGGAAACCCAAAGAGAGATATTTTATTAGCTTCAGGAAAGTATATATCAGCAGAAATATTACATTTATATCCAAGAGAAACACTTACATCACCCAAATTGTCCCTCCAAATTTTTTCCTTGAAAAGCATTCCAAGTATGTATTGTTGTATGGCCCACCCAGAAAAATAGCACCTTGGAAAACATGCCCACGGTCTGTTGTATGGCCTGATCTGTACGGCCATGTTGCAACAAGAAAACCCTCAAAATTAATTCCCTCTTTCTCTTTTTGTACAGACTATATGGATTTGTACAGTATAGCCTCCAATAGCAGAAAAAAATATCAACACTCTCACACAGAAATTTTCCNCAAATTGTCCCTCCAAATTTTTTCCTTGAAAAGCATTCCAAGTATGTATTGTTGTATGGCCCACCCAGAAAAATAGCACCTTGGAAAACATGCCCACGGTCTGTTGTATGGCCTGATCTGTACGGCCCTGTTGCAACAAGAAAACCCTCAAAATTAATTCCCTCTTTCTCTTTTTGTACAGACTATATGGATTTGTACAGTATAGCCTCCAATAGCAGAAAAAAATATCAACACTCTCACACAGAAATTTTCCTTGGGAAATGTGTCCAATCTCCCTTCGAAAATGCACTCTCCTTGCTGCCCACTTTCCCTTCTCAAGATCTCTCGGAAATCTCTCAATCTCTTCTTTTCTTGTTGTGTCTTGCACACTACCCAATTCATTCTCTTATAATTTGAAAAATACCTTTCACCTTCCAAGTGTCTTTTCACCTTCCCCATCCCTAAATCCAAAGGCCAAGATCTAATCTTTCCTTTACATGATCAAGGGACATGATTCATTCCCTCCAAAATAAATCACTTAAAATATTAAAGTACAATTTAACTTTATAACATAAGTGCACTCTATGAAATAAATTCACTTTAATATTAGAAGGTACACTTTATTAAAAAGTCACTTACATAAAAGAACCACTTTATTACAACTTTATAAAAACTCATTACAAAGTCAAGTGTCTAGTAGTGCAAATATAAGGTTACTTATGCATACAAGAAAAACATGTGGATTACCTCTCGAGCTATAAAAGATAACACTCCCTCTTAGTGAGGGATGTACTCGCTGCCATCACCATCATCCGGTCCCATCACATTGTTTCTAGTAGGATCTCCCTCTGAACCTTGAGCCATCCCCAACACCTGCAAAGAACTCGAACTAGAAGATCTTCTCATGATAGCCACTCTGAACCCCGAGCTCCTAGGAGAATCCACTCCACCTTGATGATCAGTTCTATCACACCAGTTGAGCCTCCTGTCGGTGCTCAGAAGAGACTCCCTCTCTTCTCTCAGAATGTAATATTGAATCCTTGGTTCCACCGCAGTCTCAAGAGCCTCCTACTCCTCATCCGATGTTGAATCATAACCTGAAGATTGTCCTTGCAACATGTACAACATGTCCACCTGTTGGCACAAGGGAAAAACCAGGGTTCAACACTACAACAATGCACCAACAAAACCCTAACTATCGGCCCTTTCAGAAACACTTGTGAAGTAGATGAAGTCTCACCCGAGGTAGAGGTAGGGGTTGTTGCAGGACTCCAGTGTCTACAACCTTAGCTGGGACACAGATTTGGGATTGTAATACTTAACAGAGCACTTAGCACCAAAAGTTCATCAATATGTAACCAATATTTTCTCCGCAGATAAAACAGAGCATCGCAACACTTATTCATATCTAATGTGTCTAAGCACTCAGCATAAAGAGATAGGTTAGATCTAGCAGATTCAAGCACTAAGAACATTTATATAGGTCATATCTAACATTCATATTCATTGTAAGCACAAAGAATAAATTGATCTATCAAAGAACTTAGCAAGTAACACATAAACACATCAATACATCACACAGAGCAGACAAACACAACATATACGTGGTTCACCCCCACCCTGGGGCTACGTCCACCAACTCTTCTTATTTATTATCTTCGGTCAAGATTCTTACAGGCACAGAGCATCCAAGTCCTACTTTGTAGAGGACAATAGATCTGTGCACCTCACTAGATCCTTATTCCTTGTGTTACAATGCAAAGACTTCCATAATCTATTACAACCACTTGCACTTAGCTCTGCAAGTCTCTCATAGTATGCACAAAGAATCTACAAACCCTACTTGCACTTCGCATAACATCACCTAGATGCACTTTGATGCAACTTCATGCACTTCTATCCAACTTA
>SNQJ01S0054931.1:31458-54491 GCA_010110895.2 Picea sitchensis | reverse complement strand
TCACCATTTGAAGCATGTTTTGGCTATTTTCCCAAATCTCCTTTAGATTTTATCTTTGGGAAGGATATTTCTATTGATGGTCAATATGACATTGATAGGGCAGAAAAGTTCATTGAACAAATTCAGTCGATACATCAAATGGTACCAGAACAGTTGGAAAAGAGTCAAGCCAAGTACAAGACAAGACATGAAAAGCATCGTGTTGATCACAATTTCTAAGTTGGAGATGAAATTTGGATTTACATTAGTAAGGAGAGGCTTAAAGGAGAAGGTAAAAAAATGAAACCAATTAGATATGGTCCTTTCAAGATTCTTGACAAGATTGGTAACAATGCCTTTCATTTGGATTTACCTCCTTATATGCAAATGTATGCAGTTGTTAATGTTGAGAATTTGAAATTGTATGAGCCTCCTTTGATTGATGATCAAGGAGAACATGTTCAGATTCCTTCTATAGATGATTTCTCCCTAGAATATCTTACAGAACTGCATGAAGACACAATCCTTGACAGGAGAATGAGAACTTCAAAATGAGGAAATGTGGAATATCTTTGAATTGGTCTTAAAGGAACAAATCCAAGCAAAGCCAAGTGGATTGAGGTTGCAAAGGTGAGGAAAATATACCCTCATTTGCAGATAGACTGAAAATAGACTTTTGGAGGTCCAAAAGCTTTCCAATGGGGAGGTGTGATCCAGGGGATCAAATTTTGCTCAAAATTCAAAGTTCTTGGAATTTCTTCAAATCGAATGGGTATGTAGGCCTCATCGCCACGAACCCAACGCAACTTGTTCGGGTTCAAACAGATGTCGGATGAGTGAGATATTGCATTCTGTTCAAATCGTCAAACAGGCAAAAACAATTTGTTGACTGTATAGTCCATACAGTCCGTATGGATGTTGACGTGGTAGGGTCATATGATGATGTGGTAGGGTTGTACAATGATGTGGCAGGGTTGTATGCTGATGTGGCAGGGATAAGTTGGCAGACATGTGGCAGTTGGATGGTCAAATCATTTCTTGACACGTGGCATCTTGGTGGCGAATGGATTGGTGACAAGTGGCCCAAGCAAGGGCTGCCACATGTCACCTGGGCATTGGATAAAACTTGTGTAGTCAGCAGGACTTGACCTCGTGAACTCTGGGAAGGGGTATAGAATTGGGAGGGGCCTCCCAACTGGCATGCCACCCATGTGGTTCTTACCAGTATACAGTTTTGATATTATTTAAATTTGTAATGTGTTGTGGTTTGGGCATGGATAGGACTAGGGCTAAGCCCCAACCCCTATTCATATATGTATACCATATGACCTACCCACGCATGTAATTCAAATGGAGCCCACAACACATATGATCGATGGTCCATACATTGCGTGGGAGTTTAATTACGAATGGTTTTAATCCACGCACCGACACTTGTTGGTTGCTCATTTGATTGGAGTTTAGCCCTTTTCTATGCACAATCATATGGTAAGCCACAAGCCCAACGGTTAGGCGGTTAGGGGCTAGGCCCCCTAACTATCCTACAGTTTGCATGGTTTTCGGTTATGCACTCGGTGTTAGGTTTTAGCACGGAAATGAGTGTGTGTGCTAGGTTAGACACACATAGGTGTAATTTGGCGATCCAAATACAACAAGCTTGAAGGGGAACTTCCAGGAAGCCTATCTTCTTCAATTTTTGGCCAAATCAGGTGCCGAAAAATCCCAGCTAGAGGTTTTTGGATGTTCTAAATCCATTGGAGCCATCTATTTGTAATTTTGAGCATTGTAAAAGACATATTTTATCACTTTGAGAAAATAATATAAAATATCCATTGGAAGTTGGACCAGGAGATGTAGCCCAAGAGAGGGGTGAACTCCTTTATCATTTGTTGTGTTATGTGTTTACTATTCACTGTATTTTTATGGTTATTAGTGCATCTTGAATGTGTAATTTCTATAAAAATTGTGTTTGCAAATTGATCCTTTTGCATAAGAACACTTGAATTAAAACTTGCAAATATTTTCAAGAATACAAGCCTTTATCATTTTTAGATCAAATGAGCCATAGTGTTTGTCTAGATTGATCTAAACACACACCAGTAGTTACAAGATTAAATTGTCACCTAGTCGAGTCTCTTAGGTAGTTACGGGAGTGAACCACCACCTAGCTGAGTTAACTAGTCAACTAATCTTCAGTTAACTAACTGAACAAAGAGTAGTGAGTTGGTGGTGATCCCAATGTTTCATGGTGACAAAACTGATGCAACATCTAAACTCATCTCAACTATTCAACCTGAAGTTTCAACTGAAAGAGAATATTCTCCAAGTGGAATATTCTCCCCTAAAATATAGGAGACTGGATAATGACTAATTATGACTAATAAAAAAATCCTAGGTGTGTGTGAAGGAATTCCAATAGAGGAAGATGTTTTCCTCTATCGGGAAGAAACTTTGAACTAGATAGGATATGGATTATGTCCTAATTGAGATTAAGTGATCAAATATGTCTAATGCATTGGAAATATAATCGAAAAGTTCAAATATGATCTATAGGAGAATCGAGGTCGCAACAAAATCTTAAGAATAAAATAAAATGGCATGGGATTGAATTAAAATAAATCAATCCATACCTTTTATCGATTTATGAACAATCCCTCATACTAAATTGAAAATATTGCATGTTAATGCATGAATAAAAATAGAGGGAGATATTAATTGTAAATTAAAAGAGAAATGTTATTACTGTTAATTTAAATGAAGACTTGCAATGGTCCAAACAAAGGGACAAAATTCTTCAACACTCACACCAGTAGGAAGACTATATAAGAAAGAAAGAATGGTGAAGAAGAAGTGTCTTTGTAGTCAAGATAAAACACCAAAAGTAGAAGCAGAGTCTAAAGAAGAAGAATTGATGATACTTATGTAGTGAGGGTGGAAGGGAGGAGCAAGGAAGGTTTCACATCCTTTACTAGGTAAAGTGTGAATAAAAGGGAGTTGGTGCTTCCTAGGGTTGGTTCCCTAAAAGAAGAGGGAGTTGGTTCTTCCTAGGGTTGGTTCCCTAAAGACAAGGGAATTGGTACTTCCTAGGTTTGGTGCCCTAAAACAAGGGATTTGATGCTTTCTAGGGTTGGTGACTTGAATAAGAAGATTTGTATCTCCTAGAGTTGGTGCTCTAACAAGGATTGGTGTCCTTCACTATCTCATATTATTCTTTATAAAAACTTGTAATTCATGTTAATTATATTTATATAATTGATTTTATATACATGTACATTGTTTATCAATGTGGTTATTAATACAATAACAAAGTAATTACCAACTTTTTTAAAAGAGGTAATATTGATTCACACCCCCCCCTCTCAGTATTTCCAGCAATTGGTATCAGAACGAGTGCCTTCGACACAATCTAATAACTAGAAGGTAGATCATGAAATTGATCAACAAGAGGGAATGCCTTCCAACATAGCACCATTATTTAATGGAGGTGGTTATTCTCTCTAGAAAATAAGAATGAAAAGATACTTGTTGGCCCTTGGTTTTGATGTCTGGAAATCTGTTGTAGATGGTTACACTATACCATCTACTCCACCCACAGATACTGCAGGAAAGAATATTTTTAATGACAACTCAAGATAATTTAATGTCATTTTAGGAGGATTGGAAAGTTCTATATGTGTGAAAGTAATGCATTGTAAGTCAGCTAAGGAAATATGGGACAAATTATAGGTTGCATATGAAGGAAATAGCAAATTCAAGGAAGCCAAACAAACCTATAGAGGTCAGTTTGAAAATTTGAAAATGAAAAAAGAAGAGAACATTGTTGAATACATTCATAGGGTAGATGAGGTAGTTAATTCAATCATAGTAGCATGGGAAGAACTTACCAATAAACCTATTGTAAAAAAAATCTTAAGGTCATTAGCTATGAGATATGATGCCAAGATTTCCATAATTGAAGATCGTCCAGAACTTGACAAACTCATAGTAGATCAACTTCATGGAATTTTTACAGTATATGAGATGAGAATAGGGAGCGAAAAACCATCAAAAGTAAAAACAACCTTTAAAGCATCTAAAACAAATATGAGGCAGGAGAAAAATACCAATAATGAATTATCAGATATATCTGATGAAGAAATTTCCAACTTCATGAAAAAACTCAAGAAAGGGACTAGGAAATACAAAGGAAAGTGATTTTTGAAGGAAATACAAAGGAAAGGAAAGATTCCTCTAATATGTTTCATATATGGAAAAATTGGGCACTTTGACAATAAATTTCCCTATCCTAAGAAGGAGGAAAGTGATGACGAAAGAACCTTCAAAAATCAGAAGAAAATCCAAACCAAAGATAATAAGAAGTTCTACAAGAAGAAGAAAACGTTCTTTACCCAAGAAGAAAGTACCCCATCTGAAGAAAGTGAAGAAAAAGAGCCAGAGCTTCTATTTATGGGAATAAAAAATCAAGATGATAATCATTCATAAGATGAAGAAGAAGTGAACCTCGAGGAAGAATTCATTTGTGAAGTTGAATAACAGAGAAAATCTTAAAGGAAAAACAAGTTACTAAGGGAACAACTTCTAGATATAGAAGAAACTACTAAATCAAGAGAAAATGAAGTTTTAGAAACCCTTAGTGAGTCAGAACAATTTGTTATTAAGTTAAAAACTCAACTCCAAGAAACCAAAAGAAAAGAAGAAATATTGAATAAATAACTCAATGAAAAACAACAAATATGTAAGATATTGGAGGATGAAACAATTCAACTAAAAGGGAAATTAGAAAAATAAGATATTCAGTCTAAGTTTGAAAACAACTCAAAAATCTTGAATAACATTCTTAGAAATCAAAGACCATCAAATGATAAGACAAGACTAGGATATGATCCCTCTATAGAAAAAGAAAATGACAAAATCAACTATGCAGATGTCCTTAAAATCCCCATAAGAAGAAAAGAAAACAAGACAAGAACAACACCATTGAAAACTATCTCAAATAAACAAATATATGCACTTCCTACTAAAGAAAAATATGACCAAAATAATCAAATCATTAGAAGGAATCCCTCTAACAGAAATCAATATATCTTCCTTTGTTATTTCTACTCCTGCAAAAATTTTAGACATAAAGAAATACATTGTAAAGATTATAGAAAGTACAATGCAAGAAATGTCCAAAGATTTGAAAATAATAAGGACAATGAAGAAAGAGTAAATTATAACTCATTCTCTCCCTTACAAGACTACAATATTGAATGTTACAAATTTAACAAATATGGTCATAAAGCTAGTGAATGTAGATTGTCAGAATATGAAAAAAAGTTAAATATTCTCAATAATAAAAAAGTATGGAAGAAAAAGAAAACAAAGTGCAATGTAGTTATATATGTGAGAAACCAAAGGTTTCAGTAGTATACATACAGTGGATGTTCCAAACACATGACTGGAGGTCAAATACAATTTCTCAAGTTAAACAAGAAAGGAAAAGGAAAAGTAACCTTTGGAGATAATATGTCAGCCAAAATATTGGGAAAAGGCATTGTCAGTTTAGGAAATAACAAAATAAAAGAAGAAGATGTATTTATGGTAGAAAATATCAAACCTAATCTCCTAAGTGTAAGTTAGACATGTGATTAGGTTCACATACTCACCTTGGATTCTAAAAAATGTGAGATCAGAAAAAAGGACACTGGAAAGTTGGTAACGGTTGTACCAAGAACTGTTGGACACACCTACCACACTTAGAGGGGGGGTGAATCAGCGTGGGGCTCTTTTTCCCAAAACTTCCCTCTTACACAAAACTCATTAGTTAGCATTCAACATTTTACTCATTACTCATTTTTTTCATTTATAACCAGTTAGATGTGAACACATATTAGCAACATATATCAACAATATATCATCAACAAGTCATCACCACAAGGAACACAAATAACACAAGATGTATGTACAATTTTATTTTTATTACAGACTATAATCCTTGGGGTTTTTTAGCAACAAATAAATAGAGTACAACTCTACAAGAGCACCATATTTATAATGAAAGACTCGACTTACACACTCAACACCAACTGATATGAGGCAACAATCCTCAACAGATATCAATCTGCAATAGGTACGTGACCTGTTAGTAGTGAAGCCCGTGTGTGTACGCGCCCTGGATCACTACAGCCCGCGTGTGTATGTGCCCTGACTCACTACATCCCATGTATGTATGGGACCAGTGTATACAACAACATGTGTATACCTTTTGAGATATTAGGGTTTATCCTTCAATATCAACTCAGATCCTCAGCAACCAATTTATCATTCTCTTATATCTCCCACTGTCCAAGATGACCACCAGCCAGTCACAACACATCCAAGATCTCCAATAGCTTATGCATGCTCCAAAACCAATCAATATGAATGTTACTCAATCATGTATAAGAAATCAACATACCATAGCAATCATATCACAACCGAATCAGAAGACTATTGCTTACTCCATTATAAACCACATCACAATAGCCATACCAAGAATTCCCTAAGCATTCACAATACAATAAGAAATACTATCCATCAAGACAATAGTGTAACCATACCAGTGTCTCAGTGACATATCTAAGCTCATACAATGCAGATCTGGAACCTGCTTCAGTATTCAATAGCTAGTCATCAGCTCAAACAAAAATCTCCATGATTTTTTCACTGTACACACTCTGTATGTATGCACCTTGGCCCATTACATCCCATGTACACCTCAGAAACTAGGGTTTCTGAAGATCTGAGACTTTTTCCATCAAGATCTCCAAAATTGATGAAACTTTGATGCATCCATGAGATCCTTTTCACACTCTCTTTCTTAGAATAGATCTTCAATCATGCTCAAGATATCCACACCAAATATGCTCTCACAAGAAGCTCTCCATCAATACTCCAAAATATATTCTCACAATAAGCTCTCCATTGATCCACAAAAAAGATGTTCTGCAAGAGTCCATAGCTATCTTATTTATACTTTCATCCTCTAGGTCACTTAACCCATTTCTAGGTCACTTAACCTATTTTCCTTATTTTAGGGTTAACCACTTTCCATAAATAGAAAGTTCTCCAATACTTTATCATTTAAATNTATTTATACTTTCATCCTCTAGGTCACTTAACCCATTTCTAGGTCACTTAACCTATTTTCCTTATTTTAGGGTTAACCACTTTCCATAAATAGAAAGTTCTCCAATACTTTATCATTTAAATATTCATTCTTGATTTTGTCACTTCTCTTTATTATTTAAATAATCCACCTTGACTTTGTCACTTTACTTTATCATTTAAATAATTATTTCTTCTTTTCAAGCATTTTGACTTCTTTGACCTTATGGGGCTTCAAGCCATCATATGGGGATCCTTCAACTTCATAGGGCCATATCTCGCAAACCGTGAGGAGTTATGTGGCATTTCACATACCACCGGAAATGGCATGACAAGCACTATCCATGTAGGATAGTTTCACCAACAACTTCATTGGTATTCATCTCATTATTCCATGTACAAGCATGGGTTCTCTCAACCACAACTCAACCACAAAGCATCTTCCCATGAGGGATTTCACCATAAGGGGACCACTTTGGAGTTCATCCATTTGTACTTCTTATAAACCATGACAAGAAAATAATGAGTCATATTTTACATCAAACAAACTATGCATCATATATCAAAGAATCCATCTTCATCATGTATCAATGACAACTCATTGATCCATATTCATCTATTGGTTTCCACTTGACATCTATCATTCTCATCAAGGAAAATACATATACATTGTTCATCAATCATCAATCAATCAAGCCTATCAATCAATCCATCACTTGACATCAATCAATCAAACCATTGGAATCGATGACAACATGATCCAAAAATCTCCACCTTTGGCATTGATGGGAATACCAACATTGATGTCAATACCAATTACCAATTATTGATGTCAAACATGTAGACAAGGCATGATCTACATCAATAGTCAATGTGACTATACTTTCCTCATCAATAAACATCAATCACATCAATGTGATTAACTCTCCCTCTTTGACATTCATGTCAAAGGGTCATTCTCCTTTTGGGGTTGCTCCCCCTGTCCGAGGGCCTTTGATATTCCTATAAATAATCTCTTCCCTTTTGAACAAGGGATATCACTCATATGTAATGCTGAATATACATCGAACATACTCCCCCTGTGACCATTGCTCCCCCTAGAATTATTATTTTGTTCTCTTTCTTCAAATATAGGGCTCTTTTCTAGGTATTCATCTGATAAATATATCCTCCTAGAATCATGGGAAGAACAATGACTCCCTATTGGCCCTTGACCAAGTTTTGGGAGATCCTTGGTCAAGTTGACCTATTTTGAGACTTTGAGAGCTTGTCGAAGATGGAGCATGTTGAGTCTCTATTTTGAGATGTATAATGCCCTATCTTACCTTGTATACAAGCTCTTTTTGCCTATGATATAAGCCTATACTTGACTGTTTCCCCCAAAAGCATACCAAATGATATTTTTCATGTATACAAGAGGTAACTTATGGTTAAGGCATGTTTTGTTTGATTTTCTTGAGTTAATTCGATTAAAATGATTGATTTTGTATAATCCTAATTGTTTGACTCCTAAGCAGTCTATTCTAGTACCTCAACATTCTGGTACCCAAAGCAGTTTTGATCTGGCACTATCTGTTGTGTTATCCTGGTACCATCCTGAGCTATTCTAGTACCAATACACTGCACCTATTCAGGTACTAGCCTGTGTGTATTCTGGTACCAAATGCTATTTCCAGAAATCGTTTGTTGGGCGAATTTTCTATTGAAGACTTCGAGAAGGCAGTTGGACCGAAGCTTCCAAATCAGTTTTCAAGATCACGATCGACTTCATCACTCATGCACTTTGTGTCATGAGGATGAATTCCATCCCTAAAGATTTGACATGAATTTCCAATTATAATATTTCAAAAACAGATTGATACTTATCCTTAGATATTGATTGTAACAATTTATCTTCTTTATAAAAGAATGTTGTATAGGTGATAGAGTACATGTGTATTGATGTAATGAAGTAGTATAAATCACATGAGATACATATGTAATGAACATAATTATTCATATTTCCATAATATACAAGATGATGAACTGCTGATTCGATTTTACAAGTTGAATGAATACGAATGAGTTGTTGTGCAATTTCTGGGTATGATTAGAACGTTTTAGTCTGTTATCATTTTAGAGGTACCTTGTTGGTTTGGTAAGGACCCACCATCCAAACCAAGGTAAACCTCCCTATATATAATTTGTGTGTTTGTGTGAACATTTCACGGTAGTGTGTTGTCAATAATTTTAAATCCATTTCAAGAGTTCAAAATTAAATCATTTGTTTTAAATTGGTGTGAATAATCGGATCCTAGATCGAATAAAGATTTTCCTTTTCTAATATTGCAGATTTCCATTTAATTGTTTGAAGTGTGGAATTGATATCTTGAGTTTATGATTGCATTAGTTTTGGTACATCAAGGAAACATAAGACTATATATCTTCTCTTTATGTTCCATAATGAAGTCTCTCAGCTATGTTGACTATTCCTTGTACTAGTTGTTTGAATTGCAGGAAGATAGAATTGATTTCGATTTCAAGAATGATGGGAGTTGATTGTTAATTACTATTTTGATTTCTATAGGAAACAAGCTCTTAAGTTCATCTCTCTAATTCATAATCTTGGAATGAAAAGACTTGTCACCTAAAAATCCTTTGATTGATTGTTTTGTTTGAGAAGTTTTATTATTAGTTTTCTCTACTAAGTTTGAAGTTGTGTGAAGCATTTGGATATCCTAAAATAGAGTGTTAATTGTTGATTAGTTTAGTTTCCATAGGGGACAGATTCAAAGTCCATCTTTTTATTTCATGAGCCTATAAATGGACAGATTCATTACTTGAGCAAGAACCTTTAGATCACATTCTTGTTGGATTATGTTTATGAGTTTTGTTTTCTGATCTTTAATTTGTGTGAGGAAGAAAGATTAAAAAGATGTAAAATAGAGTATGGGTATTGATTGTTTCTTCTTTATGCTATACTCATCAGACATAGGAACCTATTTGTTATCGACACATATAGTGCATCAACTCTACTGATTATGAATCCTGGTTGATAATTTATGTTTGGTAATATATTATGAAAATAATTGCACCAACAGAGCACAAGAAGAAGCAGAGATCGAGGGATTGTGACCCCTTTTTGGGTCCATTTTTGGATTTGGGAATATGTAACGGGAATGATATGTCGTCCCATGGGTTTAACCATGTTTAGGCCTATTTTGTATGTATAAATAGAAGGCTAGGAAATGTAAGAAGTAGTGGAATAGTGCGCAAGTGTTGTGCAAGTTGGCTAAGTGCTAAGAGTGGGATCTATGTGATCAAGAAGTGGAAGGATTTGTGCATACTGTGTGAGACTTGTAGAGCCAAGTACAAGTCATTGTAAGAGATTATGGAGGGCTTTGTGCTGTAACACAAGGAAGAAGGATCTAGCGAGCTGCATAGATCTCCTGTCTTATGCAGTGTAAGGGTTTTTGGCTCTGTGCATGTAGATGACTGATTGAAGCTAATAAATAAAAAGAGTTGGTGGATGTAGCCCTAGGGTGGGGGTGAACCATGTAAATACTATGTTATTTTTCTCTGTGTGATGTTCTGATGTGTTTATGTGTTATTTGCTAAGTGCTTTGATATAGATAGATAGATCTACTTATGATTTGTGCTTATGATGAATCTGGATGTTAGATCTGACATCTGTGAACTTTCTTAAGTTCTTGAATCTACTAGATCTAATCTAATTCCTTTGCTAATTTATTATATATATTAGATTAGGGTGGGTGTTGTGATGCTCTATCTTCTCTGCAGAGTAGATATTGTTAGCTAATGATGAACTAACAGTGCTAAGTTATTTATTAAGTGTTATAATCACAGATCCATGTCCCAGCTAAGGTTGTAGACACTTGAGTCCTGCAACCACCCCTGCCTCTACCTCTAGTGAGAATTTATCTTCTTCAGAGGTGTTTCCTAAAGGGATGGTATTTAGGGTTTTTTTGGTGCGTTGTTGTGGCATTGAACCCTGGGTATGCCCCTGTACCAACAAATGGTTCCGTTGTTGAGATTGAAACTGTGATTGTTGGGAACTAAGGAAGAAGAATCTTTGTGCAGATCCAACCTGAAATTGAGAAATCTCTGTGTGTAGATCTATTGCCCTAGTGCGTAGTATTCTACTTGATTTATAAATCTGTGTGCTTTGAGAAAGGTAAAAGTGAGACTTTTTGAGGTAAGATCTGAAATCTCTATGCTTCGATAAAGGTAATAATATTGAAAAGTTCTAGATCTGAAATCTTTGTGCTCTATAGAAGTAATATTAGTGGAAATTTTTGTTTCAAAAGTATGAATCTAGGTATGTCTGATAGATTTTGTCCTAGATTGAAAACTAGGGTATTAATAAATGAAATAAGATTTGATATGAATAAATCTGATAAGAATAGTGGAAAATATGTTATACCTATGCATAGAAGGAATGTTTGATTAGGAAGGTATGTTATACCTATGCATGATCCTAGAAATAAATGTTTGCAGGTTAGCTACCATGATCCTAGTGCACAGTACAAGAAAGGTTGGGGATCATTTAAAAGAAAGAGAGGATTAACCCTTTGTTACATTTGCATAAGATCGGGACATCTTGCTAAGGAATGACCTGGAAGAGTACCTAGTTGTATTTGTTGTAAAACTATGGACCATGAAGTTTTGGATTTCCCTAGAATGATTGCTAAGGTTGAAAAAATGAATATGAATCAAGAAAACCCTAAGGAATTTCTAAAAACTAAGATTATGACAGAATCCCAGAAAGAATCAAAGAGAGTATTGCTACAGATAAGAGGAAACCTGAATGACCACCGACATGTCAACTTATCAGAGATCTTCAAAGAAAAAAAATTCCTTGAAGAAATAATAGGAGACTTTGTCATTGATTATGTTATGGATGAGGAAACACAAGTGAATATTATGACAGAAAGAAATTGGAAACTTTTAGGAAAGCCTGCTATGATTATCTCATTGGGAGGAATAGGATTATTTAGAGGAAAATTGATAACCCTTTGTGGGAGACTTACCAACCTACCTATGACTATTAATAGAGTTTCGACAAAGGAAAAATTTGATATTGTTAAATTCAATGAGAACAATGCCCCGTTGACCATGATACTAGGAAAACCTTAGATTGAAAGAGATTAGGCCAAGAGGAAAGAAGAAGAAGAAGTTTTAGAACAACAGATGCAAGAGTTAAAATAATTCATGACTAAAAGGATCGCACACTTGATTGAAGAACAAAAGAACATACCAAATCTATTTAACACCAGAAACCCAGATGTCAAAGTTGTAAGAACACTAGAAGAACCACTAGAGATTGAAGTACCTATTCCATATGAAGAAGAAGGGTTACCCTTGAATCTTAGGAAGGAATCTCAACAACACAAAATAACTATGCCAAAAGAAGCTAAGGATGAGAATGGAAAAAGGCACACCGAGACAAAACTCACTGGGAAGAAGGCTAGAAAGCTAAGTAAAAAGAAATCTAAGATCAACAAGTTGCAGAAGATTCCAGAGGGAACCTCACAAAAGGACAAATTGAAAAATTGGAGCTTTGTCAGGATATCAAAACAAGGACACAATGAACTTCACCATGACAAATAAGTAGAGTCGTTGGGGCCATTATAACCATTATAACAACACTCTGAATAGGAATAAAGACATTTATGGATAGACAACTCGCCATCCGACCATTGGGAATGTGCCATAATGGACATTATAGAGTTAATGAAGGATTCATACCCGTTGCAAGTGACCCATTGTTGAGTTACCTATTTATCTCCTCATGCCATGCACCAAGAACACTTTTTCCAATTGAGAATTTGATCCCACAGACTAATTCAAGTTTATACAGTGATCATTGCGCTCTTTCTCTCTATCTCGTTACTGTGTCAAAGCTACCCCCCAAACCCAAGATTGTTAACCTCGAGTGTCTATGTCGGATGAGTTGAGCATTGTCGAGAAAATTGTTGAATAATTTATGGTCGGCCTCCTGACTAAGAGAGTCATGTCGATGTCCAAAGGTATAAAAGAATCATCCATGAGAGGAATGCCAACCTCTCCCTCCACTACTCTCGGATCCAAACCATCCTGACCATACAATTAAAAGCAAACCAAGCACAGGGATGATCTAGAAAATGCTAAATTGATCCCGACCATATTACCCACTTATCTACCACCTCTAAGCGGTGCAATAAATCGAGACAGTGTGCCCAGAGATGTCAACTACACTTTGGTCATTGTGTACCTCCCGAAGGGGATACGCATAGTTCGAGAAGACCAAGATAAGATTGCAGCGTTGAAATTTAGAGACTTCAACCTAGGATATCACAAAGCCTATAACATGATCTCCCCACAAAAATACCTAACTCTAACTAAGGGGAAGAATTTAAAGATAATCCCCCAGTCATGGACCATGAACCTCATGTAGTCCACCCTACTCAACGTCATGAAGATTCCCCACTTCGGAAGAGACCATGAGGTAAATGCATGTGTCAAGATACTGTTGTCTTGTTACCATGGAGATTATTTTTCACTAAACCATTGTATAATAGTTGATCCAACACTAATCAATTGGATCACGAGGTTAAGTATGCAAGGAACTGATCCACAAGAGTTTTACCCTGGAAAATCCATGGATCATGCTCTAGCATAGCAGATCAAGGACACTTATGGCGATGATGAGAAGGGCACGCGAGGTTACAAAGTAGCTTCTATTCATAGTGGCACATTATTCCTTTCCTGTCATTTGATCGCAGGGAAGTTAGTATGAAAGAATCGACCTACCCAAGTCACTGGTTTTGTAGTCGACCTCACAGGGAAGTGCGCAGAAGGACTTCAGATGAACTAGGAAACGTACCTGGTGAACCAATTAGAACTTAACTACAGAGAAGCCCAAGACCAAGGGTATGAATTTCATTTCAGCTAGCTATTGATCCTAATTTATTTTATTTCCTGGGAGATGCCGAAAGGTGTGACCTTCTCAGACATCGAACCTTTTGAACCATTGGTCGTGAAGTTCAGTACATTGTGGTACTCAAGCGATATGAATAAACAATGGCAGTCCAATCTTGTTTTCAATACCTATTACAACCAACTAAATACAACCATCTAGTCCGAGCCTCACATCACTCCAAACACTCTACACCAGTTCAGGCCCTGGATGAAGTTCAACGCAGAACGACATTTTATTTACATCACAATGCGCACTGATGAACACAAGCAACAACTCCAATCCCACTATAAGCTAACAATGGAGGACTTGGAGGATATCACCAAGGACTGGTCAGTGGACCTCCTCATTCCAGTAGACCCTGTGGAGATATCCGACGTCGACAACCCAAAAACTATGCATGATACACTCGGACCTAGAAAGACAAAGAAGACTAAAGAGGTTCAGGATTTAGACAGTTCATCCATGAAGACTGCTTCCATATCACCAGAGTAAGGAGTTGATGGTGAAGAGTTGAATGAAAAAGAGGTCAAAAAATAGTAGGGTGATGAGGATGATCCCCTAAAGAAGAGGAAAGGTTCACCTCTGAAACCTTCCTCCCAAAAGAAATCAAAGGTCACCATGACCAATATTCAATCCATCCTCACCTCTGATGACCTCGACTTCCTCATAACAACCCTGAATGATGCTTCACTGGAAACAACAGAGAAGAAAGAAGAAAATAAAGAAGAGATGTATGATTGAATTGAGACTGAACTTCGAGGGGTACAATAGGCCCTACAGTCTATCCGTGCAGTCTCCACTACACTAGGGGAACCAGAATTGGGATATAAGACAACTCAACTCCACCGCATAGTTGATACAATCGAAGCTCGTCTTCGATGAGTGTAAGAAGAAATAGAGAAAGCCACCCAGGATTTGGCACAAGTACATGGATCCCTTCTAGAGCAACGCAGTGCTACAGAAAGGGAAAAAATTGCTCTCCAAGCAAAGTTTGATGAAGAAAAATCCCAACTATAGCAAGAAAAGGAACAGTTGCTAGTGGAGAAACTAGAAGTAAAGGAAGTGGTCAACAAAGCACTTCTCTCTGTGACAATCATAGAAGTAAAGGCCGAAGAGTGAGTTCCAAAACAAGTATCACAACTTGAAGAAGTGATCCAACAACTACAATAGTGAAATAATAATAAGAATAATCAGGGTTTACTTAATATATTTTATCAGCAATTGGAGAGCAAGCGCCCTACCCTATATAACCCCCAGGGAGACTCGACCGGTGAGTGACATGTTGTTTCCTAATTCTTCAGTTTCCTAGTAGAAAATACCAGTAGCAAATCCCAAATAGCAGATTTGGATCTACGCGCAGTACCTGAGACCCCACAAGATGTAAGGGACCAAAGAGAAGAAACTACCATGAGTGAAGTTGAATGGCTCAAGGGTATTACCCTGGAATGTAAACAACTCACTGATATCAGTGCCCTGACATATGAGAGACTCACTAAGAGTCCAAAATTAAGATCACTGGAGTCACAGCTCCAAGAGGCAAAGTACCAAGCCGAAAATATATAGGCACAACTAAAGTCCCTATCAGTTGTGGAATGAATGAAGCACTCCCAAGAGAAATGCATTGCATAGCAGCAAATCCATACTATCCAGAGAAGAGTTATGGAGATAACTCAAAAACTCCAACCTATGCAAGATAAGGCCTATCAATTGTTTACAGAGGTAGACGGCCAAGGAGAAGAGTTAGAGTAGGATGTCACTATAGCTGAACAATGTCTAGAGGGCCCTATCAATAATGTAGTCATCCAAGCATTCACTGAATAGGAAGTCATAGCACAAAAGTAGGTCGAATCATCTCGAGGCGATAGAAGCAGAACTAGTCAGACTAGAGTGACTCGAGACAAGTCGCAGGTGAGTGTTGGGGGCCTGTTTGCCCTTGACCAAGTTTTGGGAGATCCTTGGTCAAGTTGACCTATTTTGGGACTTCTACAACCTATCGAAGATGGAGCACAAGATGAAGTAGATATCGTAGGATATTGACCCATTTTTGGGTCCTTTTTGGGATTTGTAAAAATGTAACAAGAATGGGATGTTGGACCATCGTTTTACCCATGTTTAGGCATATTTTTCTATGTATAAATAGAAGGCTAGGCAATGTAATAAATAGTGTAATAGTGCGCAAATGTTGTGCAATTTGGCTAAGTGATAAGAGTGGGATCTGTGTGATCAAGAAGTGTAAGGCTTTGTGCATAATGTGTGAGACTTGTAGAGCCAAGTGCAAGTCATTGTAAGAGACTGTGGATGGATTTATGTTGTAACGCAAGGAAGAAGGATCTAGCGAGTTGCACAGATCTCCTATCTTAAGCAGAGTAAGGGTTTTTGGCGTTGTGCATGTAGATGACTGATTGAATCTAATAAAGAAGAAGATTTGGTGGACATAACCCCAAGGTGGGGGTGAACCACGCAAATACTATGTTATTATGCTCTGTGTGATGTTCTGATGTGTTTATGTGTTATTTTCTAAGTGATTTGATGTATATAGATAAATATTCTTATTCTTTGTGCTTATGATGAATTTGGATGTTAGATCTGACATATGTGAACCTTTTTTAAGTGCTTGAATCTATTAGATCTAATCTAATTCCTTTGCTAAGTGCTTATATACATTAGATCATGGTGGATGTTGCGATGCTCTGTTTTCTCTACGGAGTAGATATTGTTAGCTAATGATGAAATAATGGTGCTAAGTGCTCCATTAAGTGTTATAATCATATATCTGTGTCCCATATAAGGTTGCAGACACCTGAGTCCTGCAACCACCCCTACCTCTACCTTGGGTGAGACTTCATCTACTTCGTAGGTTTAGACAAAAGGGACGGTAGTTAGGGTTTTGTTGGTGTGTTGTTGTAGTGTTGAACCCTTGGTTTTCCCCTATGCCAACACTCCCCCTATGTGTATGTCTCCCCTATATTCTCTGCAAGATGAACAATGTGCTACCATATAACAATCCTTGGGCCTGTTCATGCATCAAACTCATGCCATACCAAGCATCATGAAGCAAAAGATATGTCAACAATGAAAAAAAGAACCATGAGAAAAATATCAACCAAGTACATACTTTACAAAAATGTGTGCTCATGATGAAAAAAACCTATGTACATCAACCATGTACATCAACATCATGCAATGTGCCAAAACATATCATCCATGGAATGTATCAATCATATTCCTCTATCAACATGCCAACATGTGCATCTACCAATATGCCAACCATGTGCATCCACCAATATGCCAATCATGTGCATCTACCAATATTTCAACCATGTTCATCTACCAATATGCTAACCATGTGCATCTACCAAAATGCCAAACAATGTGTCATATCACTCATGATATGTCTCCATCATGAACCAAGTATCATAAACAAATACCAATTGTTGTGCTAATCAAGTAATACCAATGGTGTATTATCATCAACCATATTCCATATATGAGTGTACCAAAACATGTACACCACCATGCAACAATACAACAAAATGATGAATCCCATACATGTATGCAAAATCCTCCATAAAACATGTGCCAATCAACCTGCTAGTAGGTGCCTCTAACATTGTACTAGAAAAGTACCAATCATGCATCAATTATAGATCAACAATGATGTACAACATGATCACCTCATAAACTCACCAACCACATGTCCCAATGTGTAGCCCATCCATATGCTAAATGCATGCATCAAGCTTTCCAACAAGTAAGCTTCCACTACATCATCAATATATATCACATAACCAAGGCGTCATAACTTCACTGTCATAACCAGCATTGTTCTTGAACTGAAAATGCATCCATCCATACTTATGGGTTAGTGTCGTGCACCCAATATTTTATTTTACATAATCCAATAGATGAACACTTAAACCTGCAACAAATAGTGTCATAACCTACAGTAAATAATGTCAAACCCTGCAACACAGAGTTATACCATCACATCAAGATGCAACCCATGTGCATTGCCTTTTTCCCAAGGCATTACCACATATACATGGTCTGCTACACAACAACTTGCAAATGTATGCGACCTATACAAGTTCAGTCTGTGTATGTATGTGAATGATACCATTGTAATCTAGGTGGATATCGGTGGCCACCCACCTTTTCCAGCTAGCTCAAAACAACTTTCAAGCAATTTTGATAATTTACTATTTTTAGCAGTTTTTCGGGTCGTGAACTTATGGAGCCATTTTGAGGCCCTAAATGACGTTTTTTGGGGTATTTTGCAGTGAAAATGTTGTATTCCTCGGATAGATATTTCCAATGGGCTATCATATGCCTAAAACGAAGATCGTATGAAAAAGTTACGACCCTGGGAAGTTGATGTACTGACTTACCCAAATGGGGCCCACATGACTTTTGGTGCTTCATCTCCTAGGGTTAGGTTTTTGGATGTTTAGGGTTTTTGGATGTTTAGGGTTTTTGAAACTCCTTTTTATTGTAAAAATGCCTTGAGAGACTCATTGTAATCATCTTCTTGTGAATGAGCATAGCCGTCACATCTCTTCTCAGAGATAAGCTGCCACGATTCCAACAAGTTTGTTTTCCGCTGCATTTTACAGTTTCAGCTTATTTCCTTATTGAATAGAAAACCAGTTTTACTGTATCTTTGTTATTCTGTGTTAAGCATCTGGTAATAATTGGTAGTCATTTTGTTCTTCTCATAAAATACAAATCACATTGTCACGCGCGTATGCCTCAGTAGATGATACTTTTTAACGTCCATTCAGTATTTCATTCTGTTCTGGCTTCTCTGTCTTTGTCACCCACTTCTGTAGATGTCCCTGCTCCTCATAACTTGAGCTATGAGCATCCATATTTTCAAATATGTCTCCCTTTCTTACTTCATTCCTTCTTCTATCCATGCTATTTGAAGTCCTCATCATGGAATTTCTTATTGTATTCCAACACTCCTGAGATTTTTGGCCAAATCCACTATAGTTGTAGCATCTCATGGTGTTTAAATGAATAGCAATGTTTCCTACTTGATCACATCTCCAACACCTCATGGTGTTATAAAATCTTCCATTATATCTCCTTTCATAATATCTACACTCAAAATCTTTGTGACCATATCCATTACATGAATAATAGTGCCCATGAAAAATACTTTCATACCTTTGATTTTGTGTCCCAAAGATAGCTTCTTGATGTCTTCCTTTCTTTGTTCTTTTGAAATTTTCCTTGCCTTGTGTAGATGGTTTCTTTGCAACATTGTCTTCCTTATTTGATGGACTTAACTCATGCTTCTTTGAGGTTCTTTCTTCAACATGCGTAGCTTCTTCTTTGTATCCAAGTCCTGATTTATTACATGGTGATCTTTGACTTTCCAATATCTCATCCAAAATTCTTGAGCTATTCAAGAATTTGTTTTACTTCTCTACCTTCTTTCTAACTTCAACAAATTCATCTTCTAACTTATGAAATGACTCTTCCTTTTCATTTATTTGATCCTTCAATAGTTCCTCTAGAATTTTGGCTTCTTCAATTGGGTCTTCAGATGGAGAATAGTTTCAAAACGTTTTCTAATATCATTATCTACCTTCATATCTTTTTTTTCATTTCTTATTCTTGTGATATCTTCTTCCTTTTCTTCTAATTGAGTCTTACTATTTTCTTATAGTTCTTTGATCATTTGTTTTAACTTCGAGATGTGTCTTTGACTCTTCCTAAGAAACTTCTTAGTGTTATCCAAAAAATAGTAATAGTCTATATAATAATGATCATTGGTATATCTATATAAACCCTCTTCAACTTCCTTTTGAAGTTCTAATAGATTTTCTTATATTCTTTCCATGGGATAACTACCATCAAACTTTACACAAACTATTTCTATATCTTCTTCTTAACTTGAGAAAAATTCAACATCATCACATTTTGAATCATTGCAATTAAGATTCTTTGAGGATTCTTTACCTTTATCTGAAGTATCTTCAACATCTCCCTTTTTTCCAACATTATCACATGATTCTTTGCCTACATTTGAAATGTCTTCAAGATGTTCATTTGTGCTAACATCATCACTTGATTCTTTGTCTTCATTTGAAAATTTTTCAAGATCAAATTTAGAGATAATGCATTCAAGAGTTTTTGAAGATTCTTTACCTTTGATAATCTTGACAAAGTGGTATTCAATATCTTCCTTATCCTTCTTTCTTTGATATGTCTCCTCTAGTTTTAGCCATATATCCTTGGCAGAAGTGAATTGTTCCATACTTTCTTTGATAGGGCTTGAGAGTCCACTAAGAATGGTCTTAAGAGCCAATGCATCATTCTTCTTTCCTTCCCTTTGAACTACAACTTTGACTTGTTCTTCAACGGAACTAATCCACCAATGGCTGCCTTCCAAATAGTTGCTCCCATTGTCTTCAAATACACTCTCATCTCTATTCTCCAAGTAGAATAGTTTTCCTCATCAAGGATTGGAACTTCATCATCCATTTGTGTGTCTATGGATCTCCTTCAATATTTTTAAGGCTTGTAGTGAAGGCCCGCTCTGATACCAATTTTTGGACACACCTACCACACCTAGAGGGGGGGTGAATCAGTGTGGGGATATTTTTCCCAAAACTTCCCTCTTACACAAAAATCATTAGTTAGAATTCAACATTTTACTCATTACTCATTGTTGTCATTTATAACTAGTTACATGTTAACACATATCAGTAACATATATCATCAATATGTCATCACCACAAGGAACAGAAAGAAAACAAGATGTATGTACAATTTTATTTTTATTACAGACTACAATCCTTGGGGTTTTTCAGCAACAACTGAATAGAGTAAAACTCTACAAGAGCACCAAATCTATAATGAAATACTAAGCTTACACACTCAGCACCAACTGAGATGCAGCAACAATCCTCAACAGATATCAATCTGCAACATGTACGCAACCTGTCAGTAGTGCAGCCCACACGTGTACACGCCCTGGCTCACTACAAACCACGTATGTATGCGACCACTATATAAAACAACATGTGTATACATTATGAGCTATTAGGGTTTATCCTTCAATATCAACTCATATCCTCACAACAAATTTATCATTCTCTTCTATATCTCACTGTCAAAACTGACCACCAACGAGTCACAACACATCCAATCTCTCCAATAGCTTACTCATACTCCACAACCAATCAAATCGAATGCTACTCAATCATGCATAATCAATCAACATACCATAGAAATCATATCACAAGTGAATCACAAGAGTATTGCTTACTCCATCATAAACCACATCACAATAGCCATACCAAGAATGCCCTAAGCATTCATAACACAACAAGAAATACTATCCAACAAGACAATAATGTAACCATAGTAGTGTCTCAGTGACAGATCTAAGCTCATCGAATGCATATTTGGAACCTGCTTCGATATTCAATAGCCATTCATTAGCTCAAAAAAAAATCTCCATGATTTTTTCACAGTACACACCATGTTCTCATATAGCCTGCATGTGTATGCGCCCTGGTCCATTACAACCCACGTACACCTCAGAAACTAGGGTTTATGAAGCTTCGAGACTTTTGTTGTCAAGATCTCTAAAATTGTCGAAACTTTGATGCATCCATGAGATCCTCCTCATGCTCTCTTTCTTAGAATAGATCTTCAATCATGCTCAAGATATCCACACCAAAGATGCTTTCACAAGAAGCTCTCACAAGAAGCTTGTTGGGTATGTGTTATATTCTTTGCACGGGTAGTAGTGTACTAGCACCTGCACTGGGCACGTAAGGGGGTTAGAGGGGTGCAGGGGGGAGGAGCCCCCCGCGTGGGGGTTCGGGGGCAGCGCCCTTGAATTTTTTTTTCGGGCCAACATATTTTCGCTGGGCTGACATATTTCTGGGACGACATATTTCCGGGGTGACATATTACCGGGACGACATATTTCCGGGACCACATGATATTAGGTGGTTTTTCAGCACATGGTTTTTTTGCCGATGGTTTTCTATTTCCGATTAAGGAATTAGGGTTTTGGACTAATCTAGGTCATTGGGTTAGGGTTTTGGATGTCGTTGGCTCCTATATATATATTATATTGTAAACAATGTAAAACAATGTATGGATATAATATATGATAGTTTTCCTGGTTTGGTTTTCCAGGTGAAAAATCTTTGTGTAATGTTTGTGTTTGCCATTGTATCTTTTCTGTTATTTTCTGAATATCAGTTTGCAGTAGACATTGTACAAGGTTAGAATTTACATTTGGTATCAGATATTTATTGGCTTCAGGGGGATGCCTTTGTCGTCAAGGGTTTGGCTCGAGACTGTGATAAGCCTTGTTACAGTGGGAGATCTGTGGTATTGTTTTTCAGGTGAAAAGAAATGGCAAGCAATTCAAAGATGGAGATCGAGAAGTTTAATGGGAAAATCTTTGAGCTGTGGAAGCTCAAGATGGAATATTTTTTGGTGGACAGAGATCAGTGGATCATGGTAGATCCAGGTACGACACCTACAGGAACTTCTACAGATGATTGGAAAAAGACGGATCGGAAGGAAAAGAGCACAATTAGAGTATGTCTCTCTGATTCAGTATTATTGAATGTGTCAGAGGAAGCTACAACCAAAGATTTATGGGAAAAGTTGGGGAAGTTGTATCAGTCTAAGTCCCTGGTAAATAAACTATTCCTGAGAAAGAAGTTGTATAACTTGAGAATGAGAGATGGAGACTCGATGGCAGAGCATTTGAACTCCTTCAATACTGTGGTAAGTCAGTTAGTATCTGTTGATATTAAAAATTCAAATGAAGATAAATGTATCAGTTTGTTGTGTTCTTTACCAGATTCGTGGGATAGTCTGGTTGTGGCCATAGGTAGTAATACAACTTCTTTGAAGTTTGAAGAAGTGGTCTCGTCCTTGTTGTCGGAGGAGATGAGACGAAATAATATGGAAGGACATAGCACAG
>SNQJ01S0054931.1:0-14086 GCA_010110895.2 Picea sitchensis | reverse complement strand
ATAGTATTATCTGAAAATATATCATAACTCATACCATTACCCATCAAACAAACTTGGGTCCATTACCCAAACCTGGGGTCTCCAACTTCTCATGGCCATAACTCTCTAACCGTGAGGAATTATGTGATGTTCCACATACCACTAGAATGACAGGAAAAGAACTATCCATCTAGGATATTTTCCATGACAAGTTCACTTTCCTTCATCTCATTATTCCACAATTAATCATGGGTTCTCTTACTCCACAAAGCGTCTTCCTGTGAGGGCTTTTCCCATAAGAGGACAACTTTGGAGTTCATCCATATTTACTTCTTATCAATCATGAAAAAACAATAATGAGTCATATTTACATCAAACAATATTGGGTCCATTACCCAAACCTTTGTGCTATAGGGATTTCTTCAAGGGTTGATATCAATGAAAACCAACCTTAATCAACAATAACTACCATGAAACTTTACACAAATTGTTTCTAGATATTCTTCTTCACTTGAGAAAAATTCAACATCATCACATTTTGAATCATTGCAATTAAGGGTCTTTTAGGATTCTTTATCTTTATTCGAAGTATCTTCATTATCTCCCTTTTTTCTAACATTATCACATGATTCTCTACCTTCATTTGAAATGTCTTCAAGATGTTCATTTGTGCTAACATCATCACTTGATTCTTTGTCTTCATTTGAAAAGTTTTCAATATCACATTTAGAGATAATGCATTCAAGATTTTTTGGAGATTCTTTACCTTTGATAATCTTGATGGAGTGATCTTCAATATCTTCCTTATCCTTCTTTCTTTGATATGTCTTCTCTAGTTTTAGCCATAGATCCTTGGTGGAAGTGCATTGTTCCATGCTTTATTTGATAGGGCTTGAGAGTCCACTAGGAATGGTCTTAAGAGACAATGAATCATTATTCTTTCCTTCCCTTTGAGCTGCAAAATTTGACTTCTTCTTCAATGGAACTAATCCACCAATGGATACCTTCCAAATAGCTTCTCCCATTGTCTTCAAATACACTGTCATCTCTATTCTCCAAGTAGAATAGTTTTCCTCATCAAGCATTGGAACTTCATCATCCATTTTTGTGTCTATGGATTTCCTTCAATCTTGTTAAGTCTTGTAGTGAAGGCTCGCTCTAAGGGGGGTGAATGAGTGTGGGGATCGTTTTCCCAAAACTTCCCTCTTACACAAAATTCATTAGTTAACATTCAACATTTTACTCATTACTCATTGTTTTCATTTATAAACAGTTAGATGTGAACACATACCAACAACATATATCAGCAATATATCATCAAAAAGTCATCACCACAAGGAACACAAATAACACAAGATGTATGTACAATTTTATTTTTATTACGGACTACAATCCTTGGGGTTTTTCAGCAACAATTGAATAGAGTATAACTCTACAAGAGCACCATCTCTATAATGCAAGACTCAACTTATACACTCAGCACCAACTGAGATGAGGCAACAATCCTCAACAGATATCAATATACAATAGGTACGTGACCTGTTAGTAGTGCAGCATGCGTGTGTACGCACCCTGGCTCACTACAGCCCGCGTATGTACGCGCCTTGGCTCACTACAACCCATGTATGTATGTGGCCAGTGTATACAAAAGCATGAGTATACCTTCTGAGCTATTAGGCTTTATCCTTCAAGATCAACTCAGATCCTCAACAACCAATTTATCATTCTCTTTTGTCTCTCACTGTCCAAACTAACCACCATTGAGTCACAACACATCCAAGATCTCCAATAGCTTACTCATGCTCCACAACCAATAAATATGAATGCTACTCAATCATGCATAAGAAATCAACATACCATAGCAATCATATCACAACTGAATCACAAGAGTATTTCTTACTCCATCATAAACCACATCACAACAGCCATACCAACAATGACCTAAACAGTCACAACACAACAAGCAATATTATCCATCAAGACAATAATGTAACCATACCAGTGTCTCAGTGATAGATCTGAGCTCATAGAATGCAGATCTAGAACCTGCTTCAGTATTCAACAGCCAGTCATCATCTCAAACAAAAATCTCCATGATTTTTTTACTGTGTGTGCCTTTTCCTCATACAGCTCGTGTATGTATGTGCCCTGGCCCATTACAGCACGCGTACACCTCAGAAACTAGGGTTTCTGAAGATCCGAGACTTTTTTCGTCAAGATCTCCAAAATTGTTGAAACTTTGATGTGTCCATGAGATCCTCCTCACTCACTCTTTCTCAGAATAGATCTTCAATCATGATCATGAAATCCACAAAAAAAATGCTCTCACAAGAAGCTCTCCATCAATACTCCAAACAATAGTCTCACAAGAAGCTCTCCATTGATCCACAAAAAGGATGTTCTGCAAGATTCCATAGCTATCTTATTTATACTTTCATCCTCTTGGTCAATTAACCCATTTCTATGCCATTTAACCTATTTTTATTACTTTAGGGTTAACCACTTTCCATAAATAGAAATCTATCCAATACTTTATCATTTAAATATTCCTTCTTGATTTTGTCACTTCTCTTTATTATTTTAATAATCCACCTTGACATTGTCACTTTACCTTCATTTAAATAATTATTCCTTCTTTTTAATCATTTTGAATTCTTTGACCTTATGGAGATTCAAGCCATCATATGGGGTTCCTTCAACTTTATAGGGCCATAACTCTCAAACCATGAGGAGTTATGTGACATTCCACATACAATCGGAAATGGCATGACAAGCACTATCCATCTAGGATAGTTTCACCAACAGCTTCATTGATCTTCATCTCTCTATTCCACATACAAGCATGGGTTATATCAACCACAAATCAACTACAAAGTGTCTTCCCGTGAGGGATTTCACCATAAGGGGATCACTTTGGAGTTCATCCATTTGTACTTCTTATCAACCATGACAAGAATATAATGAGTCATATTTTACATCAAACAAACTATGCATCATATATCAAAGAATCCATCTTCATCATGTATCAATGACAACTCATTGATCCATCTTCATCTATTGGTTTCCAGTTGACATCTATCATTATCATCAAGGAAAATACATATACATTGTTCATCAATCATCAATCCATTAGGTCTATCAATCAATCCATCACTTGACATCAATCAATGACATGAATCAATCAAACCAATGGCATCAATGACAACATGATCCAACAATCTCCCCCTTTGGCATTGATGGCAATACAAACATTGATGTCAACACCAATTACCAATTATTAATGTCAAACATGTAGACAAGGCATGCTCTACATCAATAGTCAACATGAATATACTTTCCTCATCAATAAACATCAATCACATCAATGTGATTAACTCTCCCCCTTTGACATCAATGGCAAAGGGCCATTCTCCTCTTGGGGATGCTCTCGCTATCTGAGTTCTTTTGATCTTCCCATGAATAATCTCTCCCCTTTTGAACAAGGGATATCACTTTGATGTAATGCTGAAGATACATCGAACATACTCCCCCTGTGAACATTGCTCCCCCTAGAATTATTCTTCTATGCTCTTTCTTCAAATATAGGGATCTTTTCTAGGTATGCATCTGATAAATATCTCCTCCTAGAATCATGGCAAGAAGAATGACTCACCCTATGTGTATGTCTCCCCTATCTTCTTTGCAAGATGAACATTGTTCTACCATATAACAATCCTTGGACATGTTCATGCATTAGACTCATGGCACACCAAGCATCATGAAGCAAAAGATATGTTAACAATGAAAAAATGAATCATGAGAAGAATATAAACCAAGTACATCCTGTACAAAAAAGTGTGTTCATCATGCACAACACCTATGTACATCAACCATGTACATCAACATCATGCAATGTTCCAAAAGATATCATTGATCGAAAGTATCAATCATATTCCTCTATCAACATGCCAACATGTGCATCTACCAATATGCCAACCATGTGCATCTGCCAACATGCCAAAAAATGTTCCATATCACTCATGATATGTCTCCATCATAAACCAAGTATCATAAAAAAATACCAATTGTTGTGCTAATCAAGTAATACCAATGGTGTAGTATCATCAATCATATTCCATATATGAGTGTACCAAAACATGTACACCACCATGCACCAATACCACAAAATGATGAATCCCATACATGTATGCCAAATCCTCCATAGAACACGTGCCAATCAACTTGCTAGTAGCTGCCTCTACCAGTGTACTAGAAAAGTACCAATCATGCATCAACTATAGATCAACAATGATGTATAACATGATCACCTCATAAACTCACCAACCACATGTCCCAATGTGTAGCCCATCCATATGCTAAATACATGCATCAAGCTTTCCAACAAGTAAGCTTCCAATACATCATAAAGATATATCACATAACCAAGGTGTCATAACTTCATTGTCATAACCAACATTGTTCTTGAACTGAAAATGCATCCATCCATACTTATGGGTTAGTGTCGTGCACCCGAGAGTTTATTTTACATAATCCAATAGATGAACACTTGAACCTGCAGAAAATAGTGTCAGAACCTACAACAAACAATGTCAGACCCTGCAACACAAAGTTATACCCTCAGATCAAGATGAAAACCATGTACATTTCCTTTTTCCGAAGGCTTTACCACATATATGAGGTATGCTACACAACATATTTCATATGTATGTCACCTATACAAGGTTAGTTTGTGTATGTATGCGACTGATACCACTGTCACTGGCATATGCCTCAGTAGATGACACTTTTGAACTTCCCTTCAGTATTTCATTATGTTTTGGATCCTCTGTCTTCTTCACCCACTTCTATATATGTCCTTTCTCCTCAGAACTTGAGCTCTGAGTATCCATATTTTCACAGATGTCTCCCTTTCTTACTTCATTCCTTCTTCTAGCCATACTATTTGAAGTCCTCATCATGGAATTTCTTCTTTTATTACAATACTCCTGGGATTTGTGGCTAAATACACTACAACTGTAGCATATCATGGTGTTACAGTGAAAAGCAATGTGTCCTACTTGATCACATCTCCAACACCTCATGGTGTTATAAAATATTCCATTATATCTCCTTTCATGGAATCTACATTCAAAATCTTTGTGACCATATCCATTACATGAATAACAATGCCCATGAAAAATAATTTCATACCTTTGCTTTGGTGTCCCAAAGATAGCTTCTTGATATCTTCCTTTCTTTGTTCTTTTGAAATTTTCCTTGCCTTGTGTAGATCGTTGCTTTGCAACATTGTATTCCTTTTTTGATGGACTTACCTCAAGTTTCTTTGAGGTGCTTGCTTCATCATGTGTATCTTCTTATTTGTATCCAAGTCCTGATTTATCACATGGTGATCTTTGAATTTCCAAGATCTCATCCAATATTCTTGAGCTATTCAAGAATTTTTTTGACTTCTCTACCTTCTTTCTAAGGTCAACAACTTCAGCTTCTAACTTATGACATGACTCTTCCTTTTCATTTATTTGATCCTTCAAAAGGTAATCTACCCTTTTGGCTTCTTCAATTTGGGTCTTGAGATGGACAATAGTTTCAAAACTTTTGCTAATCTCATCATCTACCTTCATATCTTATTTTTCATTCCTTAGTCTTGTGATCTCTTCTTCCTTTTCTTCTAATTGAGTATTACTACTTTCTTCTAGTTCTTTGATCATTTATTTTAACTTCAAGATGTGCCTTTGACTCTTCCTAAGAAACTTGTTAGTGTTATCCGAAAAATAGTTATAGTCTATATAATAATGATCATCGTTATATCTATATAAACCCTCTTCAACTTCCTTTTGAAGTTCTAATATATTTTCTTCTATTCTTTCCATGGGATAACTACCATCAAACTTTACACAAACTGTTTCTAGATCTTCTTCTTCACTTGAGAAAAATTCAACATCATCACATTTTAAATAATTGCAATTAAGGGTCTTTGAGGATTCTTTACCTTTATTTGAAGTATCTTCAAGATCTCCCTTTTTTCCAACATTATCACATGATTCTTTGCCTTTATTTGAAATGTCTTCAAGATGTTCATTTGTGCTAACATCGTCACTTGGTTCTTTGTCTTCATTTGAAAAGTTTTCAAGATCACATTTAGAGATAATGCATTCAAGAGTTTTTGGAGATTCTTTACCTTTGATAATCTTGATGGAGTAGTCTTCAATATCTTCCTTCATCTTCTTGCTTTGATATGTCTCCTCTAGTTTTAGCCATAGATCCTCGGCAGAAGTGAATTGTTCCATGCTTTCTTTGATAGGGATTGAGAGTCCACTAAGAATGGTCTTAAGAACCAATGCATCATTCTTCTTTCCTTCCATTTGAGCTGCAAACTTTGACTTGTTCTTCAACTAAACTCATCCACCAATGGCTTCCTTCAAAATAGTTGCTCCCATTGTCTTCAAATACACTCTCATATCTATTGTCCAAGTAGAATAGTTTTCTTCATCAAGGATTGGAACTTCATCACCTAATTGTGTGTCTATAGATCTCCTTCAATATTTTTAAGTCTTGTATTGAAGGCCCTCTCTAATACCAATTGTTTGACACACCTACCACACTTAGAGGGGGGGTGAATGAGTGTGGGGCTCGTTTTCCCAAGACTTCCCTCTTACACAAAAATCATTAGTTAGCATTCAACATTTTACAAATTACTCATTGCTATCATTTATAACCAGTTAGATGTGAACACATATTAGCAACACATATCAGCAATATATCTCAACAAATCATCACCACAAGGAACACAAAGAACAAAACATGTATGTACAATTTTCTTTGTATTACGGACTACAATCCTTGGGGTTTTTCAACAACAATTGAATAGAGTACAACTCTACAAGAGAACCAGCTCTATAATGAAAGACTTAGATTACAAACTCAACACCAACTGAGATGAGGCAAAAATCCTGAACAGTATCAATCTGCAATAGGTACATGACCTATCAATAGTGCAGCCCGTGTGTGTATGCGCTCTGGCTCACTACAACCCATGTATGTACACGACCAATATATACAACATCATGCGTATACCTTTTGAGCTATTAGGTTTCATCTTTCAAGATCAACTCAGATACTCAACAACCAATTTATCATTCTCTTATGTCTCTCACTATCCAAACTGACCACCAGCCAGTTGCAACACATCCAAGATCTTCAATAGCTTACTCATCTTCCACAACCAATCAATATGAATGATACTCAATCATGCATAAGAAATCAACATACCATAGTAATCATATCACAGCTGAATCACAAGAATACTTCTTATTCCATAATAAACCACATCACAAAAAACATACCAAGAATTCCCTAAGTATTCACAACACAACAAACAATACTATCCATCAAGACAATAATGTAACCATACCACTGTCTCCATGACATATTTGAGCTCATAGAATGTAGATCTGGAACCTGCTTCAGTGTTCAACAACCAATCATCATCTCAAACAAAAATATCCATGATTATTTCACTGTACATGCCTTGTCCTAATACAGCCCATGTATGTACGTGCCTTGTCCCATTACAACCTGCGTACACCTCAGAAACCAGGATTTCTGAAGCTCTGAGACATTTGTTGTCAAGATCTCTAAAATTGCGGAAAATGTGATGTGTCTGTGAGATCCTCCTCATGCTCCCTTTCTCAGAATAGATCTTCAATCATGTGTAAGAGATCCACACCAAATATGCTCTCACAAGAAGCTCTCCATCAATACTCCAAAAGATATTCTCACAAAAATCTCTCCATTGATCCACAAAAAGGATGTTCTGCAAGAGTCCATAACTATCTTATTTATACTTTCATTCTCTAGGTCACTTAACCCATTTCTAGGTCACTTAACCTATTTGTCTTATTTTAGGGTTAACCACTTTCCATAAATAGAAATTTCTCCAATACTTTATCATTTAAATATTCCTTCTTGATTTTGTCACTTCTCTTTATTATTTAAATAATCCACCTTGACTTTGTCACTTTACTTTATCATTTAAATCATGATTTCTTCTTTTCAATCATTTTGACTTCTTTGACCTTATGGGGCTTCAAGCCATCATATGGGGGTCCTTCAACTTTGTAGGGCCATAAATCTCAATCCGTGAGGATTTATGTGACATTCCACATACCACTGGAAAAATGGCATGACAAGAACTATCCATCTAGGATAGTTTCACCAATAGCTTCATTGATCTTCATCCCGTTATTCCACATACAATAATGGGTTCTCTCAACCACAACTCAACCACAAAGCATCTTCCCATGAGTGCTTTCACCATAAGGGGACCACGTTGGAGTTCATCCATTTGTACTTCTTATCAACCATGACAAGAAAATAATGAGTCATCTTTTACATCAAACAAACTATGCATCATATATCAAAGAATCCATCTTCATCATGTATTAATGAAAACTCATTGATCCATATTCATCTATTGGTTTGCACTTGACATCTATCATTATCATCAAGGACAATACATATACATTGTTCATCAATCATCAATCAATCGGGCCTATTAATCAATCCATCACTTGACATCAATCAATGAAACCATTGGCATCAAGGAAGTGATCGGGTGTGCAATCCTTGAGAATCCTTCAATAAATATTTTGTAGTACCCTGCAAGGCCCATGAATGATCTTACCTCTGTCACATTCTTAAGTGATTATCATCCTCTAATGGCCTCAATTTTTTCTGGATCCATTGCTATCCTTTCTTCTGAGATGATATGCCCCAAATAATGGACTTGGTTCTGGTAAAATGAGTTCTTTTTCAATTTGGCATGCAACTGATGCTCTCTTAATACCTATTGAACCAACCTTAAGTGTTTTTCATGCTCCCCTTCCAATTTAATTAGAATATATAAGAATGTCATCAAAAAAGACAATGACAAACTTATCCAGTTATTCTCTGAAAATGACATTCACTAAACACATAAAAACAACTGGTGCATTTGATAACCCAAATGGAACCACTATGAATTTATAATGGCCATACCTAGTTCTGAAACCAATCTTGCTAATGTATTATTCTTTAATTATTACTTGATGATAACTTGACCTGAGATTAACCTTGGAGAATATTTTTGCATTCTTCAATTGATCAAAGAGGTCATAAATCCTTAGCAAAGGATACTTATTCTTCATGGTTACCTTGATCAAATGTTTGAAATCCATGAAAATTATCGAGGTTCCATCTTTGTTCTTCAAAAATCAAATTGGAGTACCCCAAGGTGACACACTTGGGCATATATACCCCTTCTTCAGAATCTCTTCAAGATGCATTTGTGAATTCTTCAATTATGGCATACTCTTCCTATAGAGAGTATTGGATATTGGAGTTGCTCAAGGCATTCGATTTATCGAGAAATCAATGTCTCTTTTAGGGGGTAATCTTGGTATTTCCTTAAATACATCCTCAAATTATTTTAGGACTACATAATCTTCAACATTTGACACCTTATATTTAGGTGTCTCTTCCATGTGGGATGAAAATATTTGACACCCTTTCTGATAACTTTTCTTCAGCTTCATTGCTGAGATTTCTCTAAATGTTATTGCCCTAGGAATTCCCTATATTGTCCTTAGGTTCCTTTCCCCATCCAGGTGAGTAAATTCCTTGTTATGACAGTTTAGGATAGCATGGTGTTGGTCCAACCAATCCATCCCAATTAGAAATTTATAGGAACCTAAAGTTAAGATGTTCAAATCTTCCCTGCTGTTCAGTCCATTCATGTCCATTGGACATGAATTTACCAACTCGTTAACTTTTCTTTTGGCTCTGGTAGTCAGTTGCACCAACCGAGATTTTCCATGCTTGATTCTTGGAAATTGCAATCTTTCCACCATATTAAGATCCATATAACTATGACTATCTCCTAAATAAATTAAAATAGCAATGTTTTGGTTGTTGATCATACCATGTACTTCAATCATATGTAACTGAAACTATGCTTACTTGTTGTCCAAGGATGCATAGATCCTTGGTACAATTATGACCATGTCCTCCATTGTTTCAGTTTGTTGTACATTGTGAACAATCATCACCTTTTATCCTTTGTGGGGACAATCCCTATACATATGATCTCCTTTACAACCCCAACTTTAAATAGGTGGTTGTCTTGGCCTTTTCTCCCCTGTCTCAATTTTTCTGGGTTCTCTAAAAGTTGGTTGTCCCTAAGAATTGTTTCTGAAGAATGGTGGCTTAGTCCCCTTCTTCCTCTATTCCATATTATATTTCTTCTTGTCTTCCCAATATTTTTGGAAAGTTGTCCTTGCTTTATGCTGATCATATAGGCATTTATCTTGCCTGGTGGTCTCCTCCAATGTTTTGGGATCATCATATTGTATCTTGTCACTGATGAACGATGGAAGCCCACTCAAATACCTATGAATCTTAATTATCTCATCCTTGATGAAAGAAACATACTTCATCAGTTCTAAAAACCTTCTTTCATATTTATATATGGTCATACTCCTAAGCTTGAGTTAAATAAATCTTTCATTTTCTTGTCATAGTATCTCTTAGTCAAGTATTTATTTTCAAAGTACTTCTTGAATTCATTCCAAGTCACATTTTTCTCTTTAATGTGTTGCACCTACACAAGTTGATCCCACCACATGGATGTGTTTCCCTTGAGTTGGTAGATAGAGATTCTTCCTTTTTCATATGAAGAATAATAATGTAATTGAAAATAATTTCTCATGTCTAGCAGCCATGTCTCAACATCTTCATCCTTCTTGTGCTCACCATCAAATGAAGGAGGTTTGATTTTGTTCATTTATCCTCATATCTCATCTACCCCATACATCTTCTTATGCTTCCTAACACGTGATAGACTTGAGCTTCTGGGTTTTCTGCTATTGGACTGTCTTGGGGAGTGATGGTGATGTCTGCTAACACTCCATGTTCTTTCTTTCTCATCAGGAGACCTGAGACTTCCTAATTTGCTTGAGCCACTCTCCTTATCCAATTCGTTTTCTATTATGTTCAAGCTCTACATTAAATTCTTGTTGAATTCCTCTTGTTTCTCATTGGATTTCATAAGCCTTTCATTAACATCCTTGTGACTTTGGACATCCTTTTGAAAATTTGTAATTTTCTCAACCAAGTTCAAGCTTTCTTCCTTTCCTTCTCCATGTCCAATTGAATTCACACCTTCATTACCCAAATGGACATCCATCCCTTATCTAACCTTCCTATATGTAAGCCCCTTGTATTTATTCCATCCCTCTACACTCTGTGTTGATCTTGATCTGATCTAGTTGTTGTTAACTTTGCAAAATGTGCAGCCAAATGGACTTTTTTAGGCTAACTGTCTCAAAAATTCCATGAAATTATGAACCATTATGGTTGAATAATACATCATAATTATTTCTTATAATTTTATGAGAAATTTATTGTTCATCTCAATTTTTCGGGTGAACAGTTATATTCTACTATTCAATATCTTTCCAATGTAGGTATGTACAAATCAAAAACCCCATGGGTTCCTTCTCCAAGCCCTTTTCTTCATTAAAAAAATTCAATTTTTGGGAACTAGCACTTTTTCTTTGGCCTCCAATCACACATGAACACGGGCTATGACCAAGCGCTTAATTGAAAGGTGCTTATCCATAGCTTCGGAACTTCGGGGCTCTAAAAATCCGTGCTTCAAAAGATATTACTACCTCATCTATTATTTATCCCGAACGTTGAATTGTAGAAGTCATACATGGTACATCTTCGGAGATTTGGGGATCCAATACTTCGAAACTTCAGACTTCAGAGGTTCTACCTACACTATACATTATTTCCTATGAATCGTCAAAGTGGTTAACTCTCTGAATAGTACTTCTCCAAAATTTCAGGACTCTGGCACTCTAGGACTTATGTAATTTGGAGGATCTCACACTAGAACACAACAAAACATTTGAACGTTGAAATTTTGAATTCCTGATCAATGTTCTCCAGAGCTTCAAAACTTCAAAGCTTTGGGACACTTCTCCACACTACACCAAAAATCTCCCGAACGTCGAATTCTCGAATGCATGCTAATTCACAGATACATTTCCTCAAACATGAATGGTCTGTATTATCTTTGGACTTTAGGACTTCAGGGAAAACTTCTCCAAGTGACACAAGGACTAAAAACTCTCGAATGTTTAATATTTGAAAATCTATAGCCACGCGTCCCAGACAACGAACAAGCCTAATTTACTCTGTATTTTAGGTCTTTGGGATATTTTCTTCCTGGGAGCTTAAGGGATCACTTCTCCTAGAGTGCCAAACCTTTGAACTGTCATGAGATACAAGGCTCACACTTGCTCATGCGCAAATCTGATGGCTGGGGTATGATATTCACCAATGCACCTCACCTCTTGATTTGTGCTTGATCGAATGGCCTGTATCTATCCTTGGCCAAATCCAATGGTCAAGTACTCCTCCCAGTGATCTATGACATAGATCCACTTTGGGACTTGAGGGGTTAACCGTCACACTCCTTTTCCCAGATCTAATAGTTGTGGAGGATTCATTCCCTTCTCGAATATATCTCGTTCGTTCTATTTCTCCCAAGGAGAATACTCTTCTTTTGGGAACTCAATAATTCACTTGTGCACCCCTTGTGCTTCAAATTCGACCAATCCCAGGTCAGAATTTTCTTGAATCATATATTAGTTATGAAAATTTCACCACTTGGTCATTTCTTCAAATTTTCCAAGAATTTTAACAACATAAATTGGGGATTTTTCTCAATTATATGCAAGTAACTCATTACACTTGTTTGGCCCATCTAGGTTCAGTTTTGGAAAATGGAGCTCTAATACCAATTTGTAACATACCCATATTTCCAGGCTGGGCCATGCTACTTCGTAACACACTCTTACTAAGCTCTTAAACGAAATTGTAGCATCACTAGCTTTAGGCCCCTAGGCCATGCCACGTAACAATTATTCATTTCTATTGTATATATTTATACAAATTTATGACAGATAGATACATACTTCTAATGCATGTATTCACATGGAAAGAAAAATAATCCTATATGTTCGCATTCGAATCGTCACCGGGTGAGCAAAAATAGGAACGTTGGCATGCCTTGTTGGGCTTGGCAAGGCAAAACAGGATGCGGTGGACAGAATGGTTAACAGAAACAGAAACAAACTATAATCTAACTACGAACTGAAAGAAAATAACATTACAAAAATAGACGAGGAACATTAAACATCAGACACAGGTGTCTTCAAAGGTTTCAGGCAGGTGCTTTATTGAAACCAGAGCGCACGCAGAAGAGAGGGACCAGGGGTTCCTTCTCCCTCCAGCGGAAGGCTCTTTGGGGCCCTCAACACTGTGCTTTTCTTACAAAATGAACAGAACTGAACTGAGTGATGAAAGAACTCTGAGTTACACTACTGATGAATTGATTGTCAAAGGCTAGGCTCTGAATCATCTGGACAGCGTAACAATGCTTTGAATTCCCTGTTGAAACAATGAGTCCTCACAGCTATTTATAGCATTTTTCCAGGCGGTCACGTAACCAACTTCCGGTGTGAACACGAACCTATTTAGGGTTCACTTAGGTCATTAATTCGTCGAATTTGCAGAGCCGACCCTGATCTGAGGGTCAAATCACTTTGGGGGCCGGTCCGTAGGCGGTCGAGGGGCCGACCTAGGCAATTAATGCACCGTATTAGCAGATGCGCGACTTTTTGTGTGGACAGTCGCGCGTCGGGTGCGCATGCGTGCATAACATGTTTTTGTCCCGCGCATGTGAGCACGCATCAAGCTGATGTAAAGCACCCTTCAATTTTTGGTTACTTTGTATAGTTTTTTTTTGCCTTTCTGGAGTGCTGTGAGATTAATTCAGTGCCATGAGTGACTTCATTGCTGTTTTGATGATGTGGAGTTCTTGTCACCATGTGCAGAAAAAATTTCAGTGATAATAGATGCCCCCTGATGGATGAGGTTAGGAGCAAACGTATAGCCGAAATCCATCAATGTTTCTTCTACTGTGTGGTTGTAAAGGAAAGCAAGAGTGGGACCCTTTTGGAGCGATCCGTTGGAAAGAAAAGGAACCAGTATCTCGATC
>SNQJ01S0054930.1:53642-64719 GCA_010110895.2 Picea sitchensis | reverse complement strand
TCCTATCCTTTCCTCTGTTGGACTAAGATGGAGCGTCAACTATATTGACCTAACTCCAGATAGAACCCGTAAGAGGAAGTGTCATACATCTCGACCAAGCACACGTCTAGGGGAGTGTGACTTCACACAGCCCTCCCATGACTCTAGGTTTCGTAGGATAAAGAGTGAGAAGTACCTCCACCCCTCCTCATAGAACTAGGTTCAACACCCTACATCAAGCCATACTGTGCAACTACTCTTCTTAGAGTCACGTCATCAAACAACCGCTCTGGGAAAGTCATGTGTCCTGTCAAAACCACACTTACCACAGATCATAGCAATAATTGAAACCATAAATTAAATCATAAGTACAACTTATAACATACACTATCTTTTAGATGTCTACAACATCCAAATTACGTCAACACTACAATCATTTGGTCATTACATAACTTGTTAATCTGCAGCTTAGTTCACCAATACTCATATCCATGTATATGCATCATCATTTCATATAAGAATCCATATTTGTATTGACGTTCAATTAATAAATGTATGTTTATTTTTATCACGCCTTTCATATCTTACGCATTCACAACATAACTTAAACTGGTATCCATGTACCAAAATTCCACATTTAAATTTACATGTTTAACCAAATCACATAATCATCATCATCACAAACATATAACAACAAAATATATTATTGTGCAACTCACAAATAAGTCTAGACGTACACCTTTCACATGTCTATATCAGTTTCACAGAGTCCAAATAGTTACTAAGAAATGAATTACTATAATGAGACAAATCGAAGTTATAATTGCCTAAGGCCAAAATATGGGGCATTACACATAGACATACTATGATTATCGTAAAGGAAAACTATGAACAAATAAAATGAAAACTCTAGTGAACAAGCATGTAACCTTGCCTTCCTCCAGAAGTTTCCTAACAATGAATCAGAAATGTGAAACTACGTGGAATGGTAGGGAATTACCCTCTTGAATATTACTCTAAGAAAACCACACTTGGCACACGGAGATACTGCCACGATCAGAATAGGGACACATATTATTTATGAGTGCAGGTTACGTTCATCCAAAAATCAAATAATTTCCAGCAACCCTACCTTATTATCCCTAAGCATGATTTAACATTGACCAAACAACATAATAGTAAGTCTGATTAATAGTTTTCCACTCATGTTTTCCATGACTAGAGGGTATGGTTAAGTCTCAAGTACTTGTAATTCTATCAATACACCAACTTGTATTTCTATCACTAAGGTCGCAACAAGGGTCTCCCTTAGGATGAACAATGAAGTTCCTTAGCACAAATGTATACATAAGAGTTTCAAACAAATATTTAATCCACCACCAAGAATTGTAACATAGTTTTTAATTTATGACACTAAGACTATGAAGTAGGATATGTAAGTACTTGGTACTTTTTAAGGTAGAAATATTCAAGGGTAGGAGTGGTTTTTATAATAATATTTTAATAACTAAATATTGTTCCTATTCATTTTATGGCATATATATAGAAAAAAAAAGTTGGGTGTGTGACAAAATGGTATCATATCTTTAGGAACAACAATCGACTTTATGAGCTAAACTACGAAGACTAATTTACTATTGTTACACTTATTCTTACCACTAGCAAGAATATTTATATTTGCAAGAAGGATGACATAAGTACCTAATCTACTTGAAGAAGGGTCACATCAAAATGAACTAGAAAATCCTGAATAAGGAAATATCGGTGAAGGAAATATATGGGTTAATTTGAATTAAAGAAGGAATAATAAACAATGATAATTAATTCATACTTTATAAGGTCTAAGAGATGAATTCAAAACTATTAAATCATATGTCCCCGAGGTGTAGGACAGTCGGTGACAGAGTGTGTTGTTAATCCACTCTGTGTTGTTAAAGTCACCGGTTCGAAACCTGCGGGGACAAAAAAAAAACAAAAAAACACAAAAAAAAAACAAAAAAAAAATCCAACCATGTTAAGGGTTGGTGTGGCTCAGGCTGGGTGCGATCCTTGGGTGATTTTGACGGCTTAGATTCCTCTAAGTCGCGGTTTCTCAAGCCACAGGTTAATCACGTAACCAATAGGTCCCGCACAAATTAACAAACCAAAAAAAACTATTAAATCATATAATGAACTAATTATAAAGAAACAAGAAGAAATTAATGCAATAGTGTTGACAAGTTATGTAATCAGAATTCTAGTAAGAATAAAGGTCAATTTTCTAGTAATTCAAAAATTGATCTACACAATAAGAAGTCTAGGAAATCTGAACACATTGATTCAATGGCGGAATTTTTATTGAATCAAATTGAAACTTCAAGTGAGGATAGTTCCAAATTGGAGAAAAGGACTAAAAAGAAGCATAAGCACCATGAAGAAATCATGGGAGAATTCAAAAAGATAAAACCTCCAATCTTTAATGGTGAGATTGAGACTGGAGAAGATGTATAAGCTTGGCTTTCTCGGATGCAAAAAGACTTTGAGATATATAATTATTCAAATGAACTTAAAGTAAGAATGGTTATTTATAATATGAACAAGAAGGAGATATATGGTGGCAAGATATAAAAAGGGTAAAGAATATTAAGGAACATAAAATCACTTGGAAAAATTCTAAGAGATATTTTAAGAAACAATATCTATCAGAGTTGTTAGGGTCCTATAATTATAGGAGATCTGATGATTCAGATATCATTTGTGGGTCTCATGATGAAGTTCTTGGTTCGCTGGTCTCTCGATTGTTTCCATTTCCCCTCGTCTCTCGATTGTTTCCATTTCCCCTCCATCCATTTTTCGCATGATCCTTCATCACCCTACTGCATCATTCATCCACCTCTGCACCACTCACTCCCTCATCCATTTGTCCCATTGGCTACATCTCGCCCGCCACCCATCCATGAATAAAAAAACTTAGACTAAAAAGAACAATATATTAATAATGTTAGTAATAAAATTAGTGTAGTTAGTTTAATCAAAATATGTTAGACTAATTATTAATTAATAATTAAGTTAGTTGTTAAATTAGTAATAAGGTTAGGGTTTATTAATTAAACATTAAATAAAATAAAAACAAATTAAAAAACATTAATAAAAACATATGAAATATAATAAACATATATATTAAAACATATAAAATAATAAATACATATAAATTAAATAGAAATTAAATAAAACATTTAACAAAAAAAACAAATATAAAAAGTAAGTTAAAACAAATAAAATAAAACTTAAACTAAATAATAAACTAATGAAACATATAATGTAATAAAACATAAACCAAATAAACAAAAACAAAACAAACATAAAACAAATAATTAAAAAATAAATAACAAATTAAAACTAAAACATGTAATAAAACATTAAAACAAAATAAAAATAAAAACAAAAATGAAAAGAAAAACAAAGAAACAAATAATAAAAAATTAAATAAAAAACAAAAACAATAAAATAAAAGTCACATCATTTTCCCTTCCGCAACTTTACCTTCACACATCCCCAAAATTTAATCCACGGACATAAAAAATTCCGGACCTCTCGTGCTTTTCGAACTTTAACAGCGGGGGTTCGATAAGTGGTATTGGGAGGGACACTTGTCACATCCACTTGATTTTGGACCCCCCATCCCAATACCACTTACCAAATCATGGGGGGTCCAAAATACCACCTTTCCCCAAAAAACCGCCCTCCCCCAAAAACTCAAAACCGCCATTTTTGTCATTTTGACCAGTTGTTTTTCCGGGAAGGATTCTCGGAAAACGAAAATGAATTTTGAAAAACCGAGAGAGGTTTTTCTCCATAAAGGGATGAAGAAAAAAATAGTCTCTCATTTTTTTCACAGGTTCCACCATCTGGGATAACCGAAGCTATATTTTAGCCTCATTTTTTAGATTTCTGGTTCTTTCTGTTTCAACCCTGATTTTTGCGGAAGCTGTTTCGGTGAGTTGGAGGGGAATTTGGTGAAACCAAAAACGGTTTTTGTACAAAACATACTCATATACAATAAAATACTTCATTTGTTTCCGAGGTGTCATCATTAAATAGAAACAAATGTCTACGAGGACCCCTTTTTTGCAGAAATTTGGCCCGTCTTTCATGGCGAACAGTTCAAGATTTTTGGGGATTTGTTGTTATTTTTGGTTGATGAGGTTAAATACGACTTCCTAAACTTGATGGGGGATATCTCCTATTTATTGATGTGATCTTAATGTAAAATGGTTGTTGATTCTTATGGCCCAGGGAGGCGGTTCTCTGTAATATTTTTCAAATTCATCAGTAATGAAAGGGACTTTTTCACAGGATTCCTGCTTGTTGACGATTGGTGAAGTCTTATTTCTTCGTCAAATGTGATTCTACTCATTCATATTTATGTTTTCTTTCTCTTATTTTTAAAAGGAGATTTAACACAAAATTGATCTCGGATACTCTATGTCGAGCTTTTAAAATCTTAATGTTTTCTTCTGATATTACAATGATGAAATTCTTCAATTCTTTGTTATTGTGATTGACCATATCCTCTGCTTTTGTTGTACACCTCTTTACCTTAAAATGATCCAACGTTTTCATTAACTTGCCCTATGGAAATACCTTGTATCTGTGTTTGATTTCAAACTTGTCAGGGACCCCATAGCCCAATGGGATTCTAAAGCAGTCTTTTCAGCCAAACACCTCAAATCTAAAATCCAAACTATGAACTCATCATCTAGCCTAATATCCATTCAAACAAATCTATATCAAACAGAGAGATCCCTCTCTAAGTCTTGGAGGGATAGATCCAAGACTCAAAGTGGTTTTGATGTTTCCTCTATGACTGCCTCTATAGCCTTGGGAAAATTACAGAGTGCTAACAGAATGGAAACCTTACTGGGGAACTATCCCTAGTAGTACACTTCAAAGTTCCAGATCTGATCACTAATGGTGGATAGTGACCAAACAAAAGAAGGCTAAGATCATTCACCTGGTGACTCCAATCAGCTCCATATAGTGCTAACTCAAAGACTCCACTGGAGGAAGAACTTGAAGGATGACCAAGCAGCCTAGAAAGACTAGGTACTCAAGCTCAAATTGTATTCATGATATTATTGGTTTCATCTGCAATTACTTTCTCTCTTATCATGATCCTGGTCCAGAGTATATTTTTGAAGTTCAGGATGATCACTTTCAATGTGAATAACCTCAAAGGATTGAGCCCATTCCCATAGCTCAGGTACACATTCCTACACCTGTGCACATCCCATATGCACCTGTAGAAATCCTAGTGAGACATAAGCCTCCTTCTTTATCTCCTACTCTTGCTAAACCTCTAGATGGTTGTAATCCTCTTGCTTCACCTCCTATGCCTGCAAAAATCCCAGACAGATACAATCCTCTACATTTGCCTCCTTTTATCCATGACCTCCCTGTCAATTACATCAATAATTTGCCTAGGTTTGATGGAGAAAATGTGAAGTTCAGTGTTGAAAAGCATATTCAAAATCTTGAGGATTTTCTTGATCTGTTTAAGGTAGAATATGATGATGTCTGCATCAGAATTTTCTCCCTATCATTGCAATGTAAACTCAAGAATTGGTTTAAGAATCTTCCATATGCAAGCATTAACAGTTTCCATCAGTGTGTAAAAAATTTCCTAGATCGATGGGTGATCATGAGAAATGTATTTCTCATCCTAGAAGAATATGACCATTTGAAAAGGTAGCCACGAGAGACAATTCCTTAGTTTTCAGCAAGATTCAATAAGGTATATCATGCAATGCCTACTGATATAAGACCACCCCCAGGATCATCTCACTTGCATTACCCATATGCCTTCTATCCTAAGATGACATTCCAATTAATATAAAGGAACATTGCAAACCTTGAAGAAATGAAAAAGATTGCAGTTGATGTGGAAGCTAACTTGCTGAACAAAAATGAAAAAATAAGGGCAGAAGATGAAGATAGAACAAAAATGAACTGATGACATCTTCAGAAATGAAAATAGATGTCCTGAAAAATACTATAAAAGAGATGATGTAGAAGATTAGCAGAAAATATGATCTTGTTGTCCAAAGACACCATGTTCCGTTGATTTCAAAGAAAGAAAAGGTCATAGTTCCCAAACATTTTGTAGCTCACCCTTGGTACCATGGTTTGGATAATGATTATTTCATGTATTCAATTCACAATACAGTCGAAGATGAAGTTCAAAATCAGAATATGGAGGAAGATGCTTCTGATATGGTATGCATGTTCAATGTCATTTCATCCATGGATGATTCACCCAAGCTTGATTGATACAATGTTGATTGTACCACATTGGATTTTTCAAACAAATCAGCCACATATGATTGCAAGGAGGAAAGTGCACAAAATTTTTAGGAAAATGCAAACTACCTGTCCCTATGTTTTTCCTCACTCCTGAGAAAAAATTGCAAGAAGATTGTAAACAGTAAGCAAGAGGAATGTTCTAATGCATCAGTTGAAGAGAACAAGGATGATAGATCTCTAGATTCATGCCCCACAGGGGATACATTGTAATTTTCTGGATGAACTTCAAGAAATAAAAATTGTATCTGCATGATTCTTGGGTTAGACTCCCTGCTGATGTTTTTATCTGAGTAACTATTTTATTGCTCTGTTAATCCATTCATGTTTTTCTCTGATCTAATCATTGAAAGAAATATTAAGAACAAAACTTGTTTTTTGCACTCTGTTTCTTGTTTTTTAATGATCTGCATGTTTTTGTCTGAAGTTGAGCATAGGAATTCTTAGTTGCTCCAATGTTGATGGATTTTCCCTTCTTTTCATCTCCTCCACTTGCATTTAATTCAATTTGATCCAGCAGTCTTGCTATCCTACCCTGTGGAGACAATATTTTACATATGAGATAGATCCATTTTCAGAAAGGTAGACCCCTTGGCCCAATTAAAATTCGAGTTTTCGATCTCCCAAACATACCAAATCCATAAACAAACCCATGTTCTTCATAACTAGCCTAACATCTATTCAAACAAATGTATATCAAACAGAGAGATCCCTCTCTGATTTTTGGAGGGATAGATCCAAGACTCGAAGTGGTTTTGATGTTGCCTCTGTGACTGCCTCCACAGCCTTGGGAAAATTATAGAGTGCTAACAAGAGAAATACTATGAAAGTAAAGATAAATAATTTTATGAACTGAAATTGATAAATTTAACCATGAAGGAATTTTGCACCAAATTTTTAAGCTTATTACACTATGTACCATATATTGTGGATGGAAAACTGAAGATACAACTCTTTTTGAGTTTCCTACTAGCCTCATATTAGGACATTATTGAATTTGAAAATTCCAAGACATTAAGAAGAAGCTATGCGTAAGGCTAAATTATGTTTTGAACAATATAAAACCATAAATGAAAATACTAAAAACTGGAAGGGAAAGAAGGTGGAAAGGTTTGATTCATGAAGAAAAGAAGGAATGTTTTTAAATTATAAATTTGCAAAAGGGTTTCAGGGAAATAACTACAGAAATAATAAGCCTTATAACCCATGTGATAATAAAAATGCAAAACCAACAACTTTTTATAATAAAGAAACTTCCCAAAAAGAACTAGTAAAGTGTTGGGAGTGTGGTGAACCAAATTATTTCAAGGATTGTCCTCGCAGAAAGAAAAACAACATCAATATACATATAGTTCGAGAAGCTACAATAGTTGGTGAAATAACAAGGAGTACCCGATGGGGGCGGAGCCTTGGAGAGCAGATAAGCATATCACGAGGCTTCCATGGTGGAAGTAGAAGGTATGTTGAATAGTCAACCAATTTCTATCTTGATTGATCTAGGTGTTAGTGTAAGTTATGTTTTACCTAAGATAGTAGAAATTTGTAAGTTACGGAAATAAACTTTTGAAAATTCATGGTTAGTACAACTTGATACAAGAACAAAAAGTAAAAGTATAAACCTTGTCAAGGGTTGTGAAATTAGTATGAATGGATTTAAAACTAAAGAAAATTTGAATATTTTGTGACTAGGGTCATATGATGTATTAATCAGTATGGATTGGTTAGAAAAATATAAAGTAATCCTAAACTTATATGATAAAACAATTACTTATGTAGATGACAATGGTAACATTATTAATATCAAAGGAATACCAAAAACCATTAGTATTAGGAATATCTCAACTCTATAGATTAAAATATGTGTTCATAAGGGATGCAAAGTATTCGTTGTTCATGTAATAGATTATGAAAAAGAAGAAAGTAAAATGGATATAGAAAATCTCCCTATGTTGCAGGAATTTCAATATGTAATTCAAGAAATTCCTGGATTGCCTCCTAAGAGAGAGATAGACTTATCCATAGACTTATTAGTAGGAGTAGTTCCAGTTTCAAATGCTCTATATCAGATGAATATCTTGGAACTTAATGAACTTAAATATTAACTTGAAGAATTTTTAGAAAAAAAGTATATTTAACCAAGTGTATCTCCTTGGGGAGCATCGATACTATTTTTTAAGAAGAAAGATGGAACCTTACGACTATGTATAGACTATCAACAACTTAATAAAATGAAAATTAAAAATAGATGCCCCTTATCCCACAACGATGATCTATTCAATCAAGCACATGGAGAAACGGTCTTTTCGAAAACTGATTTACAAGCAAGATATCATAAAGTAAGAATTAAAGACAAATATATATACAAAACAACTTTTAGAATGAAATATGGGCATTACGAGTTTGTAGTGATACCCTTTGGGTTAACAAATGCCTGGGCCTCATTCATGTGTCTAATGAATAGTATCCTAAGTAAATACTTAGATAAATTTGTAATTGTCTTTATCGACGATATACTAATCTATTCAAAGAATTAACAATAACATGAAGAACACTTAATAATAGTTATACAAATATTGAGAGAAGAAAATCTATATGCTAAATTTAGTAAATGTGATTTTTTCAAGGATAAAATTCAATATTTAGGGCATATAGTTTCCAAGGAAGGAATAGTTGTAGACCTTGAGAAAAAAAATCCATTATGGATTGACCAATCCCAAAGGCTATTTCAAACATCAGGTCATTTATGGGTATAATAGATTATTACCGGAATTTTATTGAATGGTTTTCAAAAATTTCCCATCCCATAACATCCATACAAAATAAAGGAACAAAATTTGTATCGTCTGAAAAATGACAAGTTTTGAAAAATAAAAGCATCTTCTAACAACAACTTCAATAGTAAAAATAACAGACCAATATAAGGACTTCGGTGTATGCACTGATGCATGCATTGAAGGGGTGGGAGCAGTCTTAAGGCAGGATAATATTGTAATTTCTTACGAATCTAGAAAACTTAAGGAACACAAAATGCATCAGGTAACACATGATTTAGAGTTAGCCGCAATAATACATGCATTAAATATGTGGAGAAATTATTTGATAAGACGCAAATTCTTGTTAATTTCAGATAATATTGCCTTAAAATACCTATTTGATAAAAAAAATCTCAATGCTCGACAAGAAAAGTGGTTAGCCTTCTTGAGTGAATATGATTTTGAGATAAGACTCATAAAAGGAAAATAAAATAAGGTATTTGATGCCTTGAGAAGGCATGCAAATATTATTTATACAATTATGAGAAGTAACTACGAAACTGGCTTAGAGGAAAAGTTCAGGATGGCGACATAAAAGGATAAAAATATCATAATATCAAATCTAAATTAACAGAGAGTCAAGAAGAAACTGAAAAATAAGATCTCAGACTTTCTAAAAATGGGCTTTTGATGTATAGAAATAGGTTGTATATACCTAAAGTTGAAGAAATTAAATTGCTAATACCGAATGAATTACATAAAAAGCCATGCTCTCGACATCCTGGCTATCAGAAATTAATTTCTATGCTAAGGAAGGAATTTTATTAGCCTAACATGAAAGGAGAAATTATTGAATATATAGCTAAGTGCATATAATGTCAATAAGTTAAGGTCAAACATCGACACCCAGTCAAACAATTACAACCTTTACCGATACCTGAATGGAAATGTGAAATTATAAGTATGGATTTTATAACAGGTTTGCTTAAAAGTAACAAACAAAATGATTCTATAATGGTTGTTGTTGATAAATTAAGTAAATAAACACACTTCATACCAGTTAAATCCACTCATAAATAAATTAACATAGCATATATATTTATGAAGAAAATTTTCTAACTACATGGAATTCCTAAAAATGTAATCTCATATAGAGACACGGAATTTACCGGAAACTTTTGGAAAGCCCTATTTAAAGGCTTAGATACACAATTAAACTTCATTACTTCCTACCATCCTCATACGAATGGGAAGACTGAAAGGAATAATCAAACAGTTGAGGATATGCTCATAATGTATGTTTTGAATAAACCAAACAAATGGGAGGAATATCTACATTTGGCTGAACTCTCTTATAATAATCAATACTAAGCTTCAACTAAACTTAGTCCTTTTGAAATCCTTTATGGAAGAAAATGAAACACTCTTATTTCCTCGAGTAATCTTTTCAATAAATTAATGATAGGACCTAAAATTTTAAAAGTAATGGAACTAAGAGTGAAACAAGTACAATAGAATTTGAAAGAAGCTCAGGACAGGAAAAAAATTTATGCAAATTCCAAAAGAACTCCAAGAGAGTTCAATATTGGAGACCATGTGTAATGACCCTGCTTAAATAAATGTATAGGATTATTAATTATAATTAATTGATAATCTGATTGTCCTAAGATGTTAACTAAACAATAATTATTCTTATATAATATTAACTAATTAATTATCATTAATTATTTGTTCATAACAGTCAATGATTAATTAATTATTAATCGACTCTTTAATTAGGTGAGTAAAGAATTAATGGGGTTAATAATTTAATTTATTAAGACTTACATATACGGGAGGAGATATGACATTAAATGTAAGGATAAGATAAGATAAGATAATAAATACAAGGGGATAAGATAATAAATAATGGGATAAGGAAATAAATGAAAGGAAGAGTCGGTGAAGGGGGAATATGACGGGGAGAGCCTTACGGTGGAAGGAATTATTTTGGGAGGAGGATTTTG